>JAGKTI010041172.1:0-10292 GCA_018397915.1 Birgus latro
GGAAGGGGAGGGTTGGGGGAGAGGAAGGAGAGGGTTGAGGGGAGAGGAGAGGGAGTGTTAGAAACCGCCTTCAACGACCCTCCACGGCCAGGGCAAATTCCTAAGCTGAGTAAAATCGTCTGAAGTCGCATAGAGAAAAAACGAAAAAACTGAGACGTCCTCGGGGTGAAGAGAATTATTGCTTTCACTAGTCGACCTGGGAAAATGACACTCCAGGTGACTTTAAATCCAGGTGTATCAAATTTACCTGGCCGTCCCATCACCTGATAAATAATTCACTTTCTTCTTCTTTTTTTTAATTTTTATTCTATTTTTATTTTTTCACTCATATTTTCGGTTTACATTCACCACCTCCGAAATCCCTCCCAGGTAACTTAACCCCTTCATTTCAAGGACGTGCCACATTGTTTTTATTATTATTATTATTGTCATTATTATTATTATTATTTGCTATCTCCTGACGATTTTTTGTTGTTCTGAAGTGATTTTTTTTGAATGGCTGAGTGAGAGCCAAATAACTTTTTTTTCTTTACTCTCCAGACGACTTTATTTCTTTATTAATTTTACTCTCCGGACGATTTTATTCATTTTTATTATTTTTACTCTCCAGACGATTTCATTCATCTTTATTAATTTTACTCTCTACACGATTTTATTCCTCTTTATTTTCCAGACGATTTTATTCACCTTTATCAATTGTACTCTCCAGACGCTTTCATAGATTTTTATTGTTTTTATTTTCCAGACGATTTCGTTCATCATTAAATTTTATTCTCCAGACGATTTTATTTCTCTTTATTATTTATTTCCCAGACGATTTTTGTCATCATTCTTAATTATTATTCCCAGACGATTCAGTTTTTCCCGGGAGTGATTTTACGAACTGGAGAGATAAGGAAACAGGATCACAGATAAGACGAGAGGATTATGGAAAAGAGAAAATAAAGCAAACGGAGGAAGAGGGAGAGAGACAGCAGACAAACAGGGAGGGCGCCCGGAGAAGGAGTGAGAGGATGAGGTGGACAACAACAGGCAGAGAAAGAGAGGTAGCCTGGGGTTGGAGTGAGAGGATGAGGTGGACAACAACAGAGAAACAGAGGTAGCCAGGGGTTGGAGTGAGAGGAAGAGGGAGACAGACAGGACATAGACAGAGAGGCAGCCTGGAGATGGAGTGAGAGGAAGAGGTAGGAGGCAGAGAAGATGGAAAGGTGTTATTCGTAAATATGGGGTACAGGCTAACAGTCAATAAGTCAGAGTGGAGAATGTCTGAAGAGGCCTTGAAGACTAACATAGGGTGATGATGATGATGATAAGGATGATGATGAGTAGGAGGAAGAGGAGGATGAGAAGGACGATACGATGATGATGAAAAGCATGATGATGACGAGGATAATGTTGATAATGAAGATGAATATGATATTAATGATGACGGTGGCATTAAGTAAATCATCCTATAACAACATCCTCTTTCACAATGCCCTCCTTACTCAAATAAATGAATCATATCTCTATCCTAAAACTGAGTATACCAAATTTTTATATCGTACCCAAAACTGACGCAATTTCCATACGTGGGCATAACTCACCCAGTCTTTATTACGTGTGACCGAACCCATCCTCATCCCCACAATTTATCCCACATTTTTCTGACCCTTCCCATCGTAAATCCGTAAATGCGAAACCCACACGAGGTCAAACTAGGGCGAGGGAGATGTCTTTTTTGGCTCCCCTTCCCCTTCCAAACAGGCTCCGTTTTCCCTCTCTCCCCAGGGTCCATGACGTAAGGCGCGCACTCCGTTTTCTGTTATGCCTTTGTCTTGTTCCCTTATGGCGGGTATATAAGAGCTTTTCCCTTCTCTCCCTGGCACATTCCCCTCTGCATAACCATACGAGAATGTTTACGGTGAGTTGACTGATGAATATGCAAGGTAAATGTAGTGACAGATAGAAGGAGGGAGGGAGGGAGAGATAGACTGTGGGAGGGACAGACAGATGGGCGGAAGGATAAACAGGTAGATAAACAGAAGGATAGATAGATGGAGGGAGGGATAAACAGATAGGCAGACAGAGGAAGGGCTAAATATATATAAAAAATAGGTGAATAAATGGTTAGATACAGAGCGAGAAACAGATTGATGTATATATAAACAGAAACAGGTGAGGAAAATGCATATAAACAGATTGATATGTTGGCTATGTAAATGTATGAAGGCAAATAGATAGATGAATAGGTAGATATGTAACGAGAGAGAGAGAGAGAACGGGTTAATAGACAGCAGGAAATGTCATACGGTCCATTTACACGAAAAAGAAGAAAGACATGCACACATTCTGTCTAGGGGTAAAGAAAACGGGAATAAGTGAGTCAGGGATGTCTTAGCTAAATTATGTAGGGATTTCAGAACCATTTACTCATCTACTCAGAGCAAATTAACGTACTGTAGGTTAATAAAAGTAGGCTATATAAAAACCTTGCAAAAATAACATAACCCATTATTATTATTATTATTATTAAAAGAATGAAATACGGGCCTGAATGAGAAAGAATACAGCTCATATTTACGGTGAAGTCCACAATACCTTAAATTTAATTCCAGGTGGCAGTGTTATGCGCCGTGGTGGGCCTGACCGCCACTGCAAACCTACCCTCATCCTCGCCAACCTACGACACACCCACCTCGTCATCACATTTTGGGGGGTCGCAGTCTTCAGGGGGCCTCCAGGGGTCAGCAGGTCATAGTGGGAGTTTCCAAGGGTCAGTAGGACATAGTGGGGCAAGCTTCCAAGGGTCAGATCATAGTGGGGAAAGATTCCAAGGGTCAGTAGGTCATAGTGGGGCAAGCTTCCAAGGGTCAGATCATAGTGGGGAAAGATTCCAAGGGTCAGTAGGTCATAGTGGGGCAAGCTACCAGGGGTCAGGTCATAGTGGGGAAAGATTCCAGGGGTCAGTAGTTCACAGTGGGGCAGCCTTCCAAGGGTCAGGTCATAGCGGATCAGGCTTCCAGGAGTCAGGTCACAGAGGGGGTGACTTACAAGGTCAAACTGTTGATTTTGGAGGGTCTTCAGTGGGAGGCCTTGTCGGTGTCAGCAGTGTGTCCTCTGGCGGCCGCTACCACCCCTCCGGCCCCGTCATCCCCATTCTGGTGGACGAACGCGAGGGACCCGACCAGTACGGCAACTACCGCTTCAACTTTCAGACCGGCGATGGCATCAGTCGCCACGAACAGGGCACACCAGAGGGTCCCACCGGCGCCGTAGCTTCACAGGGAGGATGGTCGTAAGTCATCAAGGCTTTCGTCATTGTCTGGTTGTGTCACGAGTTGGTATACTGAACAGTTATAATATACATTCTCTTTGCTAAGCTTGTCTTTATTACATTTGTGCTTTAAGGTCACCCCTCAAAGCATGAAGAATCAGGTTACATATATAGGCTGACTAACATACAACTGACAGACAGACTACATAACTTAACATTTTAGTCAAGCCAATTCCTTTCTGTTCTGTACCGTTACATCTCACAACACTTATATAGACACAAACCTTGCTGCACTCTACGTATCAGTGCAATTACTTTAACCTCAAACAAAACTCGTACACTTCACCACCTCACTGTACCGTAACATCATACAACAAACTTTATTCTCTGGTCTCTACACGCAGCAGAAACCCAGATGGGACAGTAAATCTAGAAGTATGTCGGACTGGAATCGTACAGGTTAACAAAAGTGTACTAACCATGTCTTCACCACCTCCCTATATCAGCAACCATCCTTCCTTCATGTAAACTGGAAGGGTTCGAATCTCGCTCCATTAGTTTCGAATCATGTAAAAGTATGACTGACCGCAACTGCACCTCTCATTGTCCAGTACCCATACAGCTCTCTCTCCCTGTGTGTGGTGTCTGCAATAACTGTCTCCCTTCCAGTTTCACCTTCCCTGACGGTACCCCAGCCGTCTTCAACTTCGTGGCTGACGTTGACGGCTACCGCGTGGAGTCTGACCTGATCCCCACCCAACACCCACTCCCCGCCCACGCCATCGAGCAGATCGAGTTCGCGCGCCAACAGAAGGCCTCCGTAGTTGACTTCGACGACGGATCCTACAGAGGCGACGGAGGTTTCGTAGGTCCTGCACAAGGGGGATTTGAAGGTCCTACTCAAGGGGTATTTGGAGATTTTACTCAAGGCGGCTTTGGAGAAGTTAGCGGGAGTTTTGATGATGATTCTGATGAAGATTTCGGTGACTTTGGAGACCCTAGCTCAGCTCCTAGGCCACAACTCCGCCCCCAGCCCGTCCCAGCACCCAGCCTCACCTACGGCGCTCCTTAGTCACCAGTATCTCTAACTACGGTTCTCTGTACGGAATGGCCCTACCTTACAAGTGTTACGAGAGCGACTAAATCAAAATGAATAAAGCACCTAGTATAGATATCTTTTTGTCCGTGGAATATACTGTAGATGGCCCTTGTCACTTGGTACTCAGGGGATACTTTTTCTCCCTCTGAGTTTTCCATTTCCTGCTTCTCAGTCTTGCTTGTCCTATATACTAGTGGGGAACATGATGATGATGACTAGCAATCTGTCTACCAATTTGCAGCGCCACTTTTCGCGCCTCCGTGCAATCTTCGCCTGATTTCGTTGCAATCCATAATTTTCTTCTCCCATCCTGCAAATCAACCATATTTTCAATCCCTGCAGACTATACACCTTTGCACACCAGCCGATTCGATATAGTGCCGTATTCTCGTTGGCGTGAGAGGCTTCGTGGTTCCTTTTGCTTACCGACTTATTCTACATACTACACCGTCATATTCTCTTGCGTTATTTATATCTCTTAAATACAGACACACTTTTAACATACTAGAGGATTTTGACGTAATGTGCATAATAAATCACTGAGGAAGAGGTGTTAGGAACCTTCAAACCCATGGAGAATACGACTACTAGCCACTCCTCAGTCCATCTTTCCTTCGTACTACGGTCTTCAGCTTCATTTTATTTTATTATTATTTTTATTTCGAAATTAATTGAAGAACAGGTTTGGCATCTGCTTTAATTTTTGGTTAATATGAAAGGCAAACTTGGGCATTAATTTGTTTGGCCTTTTGTTCCCGTGTGAAAAAAAAGGAAAAGAAGAAAAAGTGCAAAATTATACCGCTTTCTTGTAAATCTGTTCAAACTTTATGATGTGATAGTGATACGCTTATTTATACGCTTATATAAATACGCTTATAAAATAATATTATGAAATGTCAAAAGGGACACAAATAAACTTGACCTTCACAAATTACTTTTCTGAACCTGCCAGTGATACTCTGTTAACATCAGTTTTGTAACATTTCAACAGACATTCTACTCACTCTAACCTCTCTTCTGCCCTACTCTCCAGTGAAGTATTTAGAATATTAAGTCCTTTTTTAATTAGACAACTGGTCACCTACAGCCTCGTCTTCACCGCCATCTTTCACTCTGCCTATGACCTCCAGTATTTCAAAAGGAACGTGTCAAGGCAACTCGAAAAGAATGGCTCTTGATTTGGTTTTTTTTCTCTCTCTCTCTCTCTCACACACACACACACGCACGCAAGCACACGCATACATATCCCCCTCATCTCAACACACAAAGCAGTTTTTCTTACCCCCATTTAATTCACCCCAATGATCTCACACGCCTTATATATTCCAAGCATTATTTCTTTTCGATCACGCTTGCCCGCCCACACACACACACACACACACACACACACACACACACACACACACACACACACACACACACACACATCCATCTTGGCCTGTCATGGAGTAAAAACCAAAGAAAAATATTACAGCTGTTTTCCTCCATGTGTTCAGTTAGATCGCATTATGGGTGTATATCTCTCTATCTATCTACCTTTAATGGGCGTATATCTACCTACCCATCTATCTTTAATGGCTGTGTATCTGTCTACCAATCTATGGGAAAAATTTCAGATATTCTATAAAATGAAAAGACACTATGTACGATTCTCAAATATTAAGAGCTAAAATTACCCACATATATATATATACTCCAAATTCTCTAAAACCAAAGACAATTTTGATAGTGACCTTATACGAAGCCAGGTGTTAAATGATGTGCCTTATTTTTCACTTTAAAATATGTGGAACGGAGGACTCAATCACGGCAAATAAATAAATAAATAAATAAATAAATAAAAGCGAAATAAACGAGCGGATGTCATATTTCGTAGAGATGAATGATAATAGGTGGAAGGTAAGGGATTGGCTGAGATGGAGTGAGAAGAAAATGGACACGCGTAATGATGGGATTGGATGGAACAGGCGAAAATGATTATAAGACTCGTAGTAGGCTAACAGCGGATAGGTCAGAGTGGAGAAAGATGAGGGAGGCTTTTTTCCTGCAGTGGATTCTCGGGATGATGATGATGATGATGATGATAGAGAGAGAGAGAGAGAGAGAGAGAGAGAGAGAGAGGGGGGGGGGGGGGGGAGATCACAAAAAACGGACCCTCCTCGCCCGGAAACAGGGTACGCTAAAATAAAACTGCCACACAATTTCAACTGGCACTGAAATAAATACAGGCTACTTAAAAATACTTATATCCAAATACGGGGCACTCAGTATACCCGATATGTTTATTTATGGCAGCGAGGTTGGTTAAATATGCCGAATTTATGATATACACAAAATTTATGACGAAAAATTAATACACACCTAACTTAATATACAGAATTTTCTCATATATTAAAATGTGATGTATGTGCCACGATATACTAGGAACATTAAAAAAAAACTGATATACAGAAAATACATTGCACAGAATATGACTGACATGGAAAGTATACACACTCATAACATACACGGATTTATAGGTAAGAAATTTGATATACGCGGACTTTTGCATATATACTAATTTATGTGGAAGAATATATCGTACAATATTTTATATATACGGAAATCGATAAGCAGAATTTAAGTATAGTTAGAAATACGTCCTTAAATGAGAGGGGTGAATAGCGAAGTTGGGGAGAGTTTGCCTTGCGTGAGGGTGGAGAGGTCGTAATGGAAGAAGGTGAGAGAAAGGGAGAGGGAAGGAGGGAAAGGGAGAGAGAGGGTGAGAGGGAGAGAGGGGGAGAGAAATATGAAAGAAAGGAAGAGAGGATTGGGAGAGCGGAGGGAGGAGATGATTTAGGAAGGGGGGAAAACAAGGATAGGGAAAGAGAAGGTTAAGATGGAGGAAAAAGGTGAAGGAAGAAAAGAAGCAGGAGGAGAAAGAATATGCAGGAAGGGAAGAAAAGAGGAGGAGGAGAAGGGGGAGGAAGGAATATGATATGAAAGGATAGAAAAGGAAAAGGGAAAAATGAAATGGTAAGGGCAGAGGTCGAGATGTGGAGAGGGGGGTGCAGGGAGAAGGGAAGGGGGAATGGGGTGGGGACAGGAAAGGCCTGAAAGGGAGAGGACGATGGGGAGAAGGTAGAAGAGGAGAGGAGAGGAGAAGGCGGAGAAAAAGAGGGAAGAGGAGAAGGTGAGGGAGAGGAGAAGCTAAGGGAGAGGGAGGAGGGAGACAGAGGGGAGGAAAGAGGTGGAAGGGGGGAGAAATTTGGGAATGAAGGGGAGAAAGCAGCAGAGGAGGGAGAGGGAAGGAAGAGGGGAGACGATAGGAAAGGAGATGAGGCGACGTGGGAAGGGGAGGGGGAAGGAAAAGTGAAGGAGAATAAGAGAGTAAATGAGGGGGAGGGGAGAGGTGAAGGAAGGGAGCATCAAGATATGGGAAGAAGGAAGGAATGGGTCAAGGAGTTTTCTGTAAGCAATATTTTTTTTTTATATGTACAGTCTTCATGGAATTACATATAGACACGATTTTCCTTTTCCTTTCTTTATTTTTTTATACATTTATGGAGTTACCGGTATACCAAAGCTGATAATACTTTTGGAATTATGATGTATACATGGAATTAACAATATGCTGGGATTTTTTCACACCCACACCCACACAACAGTATAAAGAAAGAAACAATCATTATCATCATCATCATCACCATCACCCTAATTCCACGACTGATATAAATATGAACTATCGTCTAGAAACAAGATAGAGAAATTGAGAAACGTGAGTCACCATAAGCATACCCAAAGAAAACGGGCCACACCTCTCATCACTCACAATCACCCATCCAAAATCCGCTGTTGTGATATTTAATAAACTTAAAGTCGTCTATTTAACCTCTTCAGCACGATGACTTATATTTTACTCTTGCTGCAGAGCTGGAGAGGGGTGCCTTCACGCGGTGGCACTGATATAACCCGACGGTGGAGCTGCCCGGTTATACAAACGTCACTCCCTCCCTCCCTACCTCCCAAAAAGAGGATGGGGGACTGCAGGAGAGGAATAAATTCAACCTGCAGTCCACTGGGTTCACATATAGATGAACATAGGGCTACTACTACTAATACTACTACTACCATCATCTTTCGCACCATAAACAGGGTAGGTAAGATCCCACAGGAACAGGGAAAGAAAAACATTAAAGGAACCATCGCCAGAGTGCCCAGTGAAATGGAAAGTAAAAATGCATGCAGAAAAAGATGTGGGTTAGGGTGTAAGGGCGGAACCAGGATTTGAGAGAGAGAGAGAGAGAGAGAGAGAGAGAGAGAGAGAGAGGTGAAGGAGCATGCGGTGACTAGGGAGAGAGAAAAGATGGGGTGGAGGGAGAAAGTCCAGAGTGCACATAAGACTTCAAACGCGCCTCATTAACGTGCCAGAATAAGAATCAGTAAAAAAGTACAACGAAAATACACTAACAAGAAATACCCATCAATCATACATTTTTCAAGGCACCATTTCATCAGTTCAAAATACAAATAAGTCCTGTTAACAGTACTTCTTTGGTTCCGTTTAATTAGTACAACTGAACTGGTGGAAGAGTACAAAAAAATTATCGACGAAAACATACAGGTAACAAACAGACATATATACGCTTCTAATTCACCGTTTCCTCAATTGAAAATGAAAATTCCTCATGTCAGCGTTACTTGTATGGCTGGACAACACTCATGGTTAATTTACACACGATTGGAGTCAATATCCATCACACCAACGCCATAAACACGAAGATTCTCGATGAAAATTTGTCCGACATCGACCTGTGTTTACAAATATAGAGGCGGCCATTTTGGATTTGTCCGTATGCGTGAGAGGTGGAGTCGTACGTTGAGTTTCTATATTTATTTTTTTCCCTCCCCCTCACTGCACCATGGCGCATATATTTTAGTCGGTTTCTCTGTCTGTGCGCCATGTTAGTCCTCAGGGATGCAGCAAAAACGCCAGACAGACATGAAAACCGTTGCCGTTGAGATATATTCTAGTTTGAAGATTTGGTAACGGTTCGGATGCCTGTCGCCGAGTTTGGAGAGAGCAGTTTTTTTTTTTTTTTTCGTTTTGACGCCACTATGACTTTCCCCTTCGGTATCCTTGTGTCTTTTTGTTTTTTTTTCATTTCTGGCCTTACGCTTGGAATATTTGCTGGCTGAGGACTCGATTAACGGTTCAGACGCCTTACGCCCAGTTTGAAGGGCACACCTACTTTTCCGCAGAAGACTTTCCCCTTCGATTTTTTTTTTCAACGCTTGTTTAGTACGGAAGCACTACTAAAGCCTCTATCTGTACACCTCAGGCCTTTGTTATATGAAATACCCTCAGGAATACCCGGCGTTGTACAAGTAAAAACCTGTAATTGTGCATACCGGCATTGTCTGGGGCCTCAAAGGGCAGATCCCCGTGTAGGAAGACTCCCCCCTCCGCTCCCATTTTACTCACTGAATCTATGTTCCTCCTTGGGCCCATTCCCCACGTGTATGTTCCCCATGGACCTTTTTTCCCACCACCCATCCACCAACCCTACCCATTTTCCCCTCCCACCTTCCCACTCGCTAACCCACGCTCACTCACCCACCGATGCTGCTTCACCACACCCAACCAAACCTGCCGACACTCCCCACCATACCCATCTTCCCAACCCACCCACCAACTTCACCTACCCTGCCCCCTCCACACCCACCGATACGCTCAACCCTGCCCACCCACTCCACCCCTGCCCCCCCCACCAAACCGACCCGTTGTAGCCAATAATAGGGTTGTAGAAGTGAAAAACTCTACGGTAATTGGCTACCATGTTTCCACGATGTAGACGACTGTTTCTTATTTGTTCTATTCTTGGCGATCAGAGACGCCACTTTAGTAACTGTAATGTACACACCTAAGTTCGTCGTAAAAAGCTACACCAGTTAGAG
>JAGKTI010041173.1:0-10291 GCA_018397915.1 Birgus latro
CTAACCGTAGCCTAACCTAACCTATTCTTATCGGGTATCTACTGTTTTTCACGCCAGGGACAATTCTAGCATATTTTTGGACTGCTGTACTTTTGTCCTTTATTTTACTGTCCTGTGTCATGTGTACTGGAATGAGTGTCTCGAGATAGGACGAGAAGAAATGGCTACGATAGTGAAATAGGAAGATTTGATTATGGGAGACAAATTTGTCAGGAGATAGGAGAGAAGAAATGGTCATGACGGTGAAACAGAAGGGTTTATTCAGGAGAAAGAAATTTATCTGGAGGAAGAAAGGCTTCTGAAAATTGTGGAATGTATTAGAAGGGTTTACTCAGGAGAGAAATTTATCTGGAGGAAGAAAGGCTTGAAAATGGTGGAAATCAACCCGGAGGACTAAGGGTGGAGAGAAAGTGTGGGCAGAGATTGATTGGATGGGACAGGGCTTTGCATGGAAGGAACTGAAGCACCAGGAAGGAAGGATGGGATGGGTGACACGACTAGGAAATAGAGTGAACAAGAAAGACTGGTAGGGAGAGATAGAGGATTAGACCCAGTCGAGAGAGATTTGTTACAGGGAAGAAAGACCTCGTAAAGAATTGTGGATGATTGTAGTAGGAGTATTCTGAAACCAACCCAGTGGACTACTGGTAGGGAGAAAGAAAGAGTGGCCAGAGATCGGTTGGATGTGACAGGGCTCAGCTTGGATTGAATCGGAGTATTGGGAATGAGGGAATACTGGGATGGGATAGACGACTAGAGCGTGAGAGTGAACTAGAAAGAGTGGTTGGGAGAGACAAGCTTAGGGAAGCTTAATCGTGAAGGAGAAATTTGTCAGCAGGAGGAAAGATCTCGTAAAGAACTGTGGAGTGGCAGTAGTTAGTGCGAACCTCAACCCAGTGGACTGCTGGTAGGGAGGAAGGTTAAGTTTGAGCGGAGATTAACTGGATGCGACAGGGCTCGGCTTGGATAAGATGGGAATAGGAAGAGAGGATGAGGGAAGGATAGGATGGGATAGACGACTAAGGTATGATTTGGAGTGAAAGTCTACAAAGAATGGTAGAAAAATATAAAGAATTAGGGAGGCTTAGTCGAGAGATTTTTCTTCAGGAAGAAGGACCCCGTAAAGAATTGTGGAAAATTGTAGTAGGAGTTATAGTTTGAAATCAATCCAGTGGACTGCTGGTGGGGAGAGGAGTTTGGGCAGAGATTGAATGGATATGACAGGACTTTACACAGCCTTTTTTAACAAGATGAACAGTAAGGAAAAACAAATAAAATAAAATAATCCGTACTCCTGATTACAGGTGTCCTCCTTTCATAAAAAATTGGTAACAGTTGGACTAGAACTTTGGATGGAAACTATCCTGGGGAAGTGAGTTCCTAAGAGATTGCACGTGAGTTGGAGGAAGAGAAGATGAAGGAAGGATAGGATGGAATAGACGATTAGGGAATGGTTGGGTAGAGAGTGAACTAGAAATTCTAGAATGGTAGGGAGAGATAGAGAATTAGGGAAGGGTGAAAGAGAGAGGCGACCGAGGATTTATTGGAAGTGAAAGTAACTAGATCGATTTTTAGAGAAAGGTTTAGGGATAGTTAGGGTTGATAAATAAACTACAGAATTAAAGGAAATATGTTGTGAATGTTCCTACCTCAGAGGTTACTAGTGTTGAAACATTGATTTTGGCTTCATGTTTGTGGTGTCAGAACTGGGGCAAGGTTTGAGTGTTTTCTAATCACAAATGTCGCTTAATGCCATAAGATTTACTCTTGATTTTTAGGATAACTGCGTCATAACGAGTGGAAGAAGGTGGATGGGAACAAGTTTTTGGAAATTGATTTTTTTTTCCCCATTATACTTTTTTTTCTTACTTTTTACAGATTTTTCTTCTTCCTTCACTTGTGGTGGAAACTATAAATTACAAATGCTAGCAATTCCTAAGATTCTGAGAATGATGTAGAAAGTAAAATCGGTGTCAGTATTTGTACGGGGGGGGGAGGTATCAGTATTTAATGAGAAAAGAGATAATATTGGTTTGATACGAACACGTTCTTAAATTCTTTAAATTATCCTTTCACCATATCATAGATTATGCCGTCATTGCATTTTTCATATTACCTGTTAAGCATACGTGTCTTGCCAGTCTGTCTGTTCGAAAAAAGTGTACTGTTCAACCTATGTCCTTAAACTGCTGTTATCTTCTGGTTTTAGGACACTTTCAAGGTGAGTTTGGCTGTACGTTAAATATTTCCGACTAAAGTATTTTACCATAAGACTAGTTCCTTGCATTTTCAAATGGGCTAAGGATATTGTGGTAGCTCAGGGATAATTTTCTCATTAGGATACCCATTTGTCATTGTTATAATATTGTTCAACTCATGACCTTTCCTGTATGGAAAATGTTGGTGGCAAGAGCTTAATTTTACGTTTGAGATAATAGAGGAACTTAACTACTGGATGAACGTATGTAGTACATTATGATCAAACATGGTTAAAGAGTGTTGTTTCATCCCTTCAGCGTGTTAAGATACTACTAACTTCCTTGAGCGTCAACCTCAGCGACCTTGTAACTATAGCGGAAGTTTTCCATGGTCAACAGATCATTGACCATGTTGGGTACATTGAGGCTGCTTGTTTGCATCCATGCACCTGGTACACCACAGTCGGGTATTATTTGTACACATTTAATTTCCCATGGATGTGCTCATTCCTCGTTTACATGTCTCCCGTCACAACAGGATCTGTTTCTTAGAGTGGAGTAATTACTATCGCTTCTGACTTACTGAGGGGCCTGTCACGTAATAGGTTTGTGCCACCCAAAGTGAACTTGAACTGTGAAATGATAATACTGAAGAGAGATTTACAGTAGACTGCTGTATCCCAAGGCTCGTTGCCCGTGGCGCTGTCCAGATCTAGTCTGCTGGTTTCTGTACTTCCTCCTAAGGGTCCACAGATGTCGCCATTGTTAATCACGTTGCCCGATTGAGTGGCTTGGACCTTAAGAATTGCCCAGAACTAAAATAGTCTTTTAGGGTCTTCACCAGCCTAGCTTTATCAGCGGAGATTGTGCTTCATGTTCATCTTTGCAAGTTGGGATCTCCTCCTGCAACATGTCTCATTCATTGGTCTCCCTCATGAGACTGCACTTACACCAAGAGGGATTATCTTTCTAAGATAATTGCCCCCACCTCTGGCCTCTACTAGAGAGGGAAATCCTCCNATTATCCTGCAGCCTGTCTCTAATGCCACATCTATTATACATCCACTTATCACGAACACTGCACAAAATGAAGTTTTTCCCCTCACCCTACACCCTTTTAATAAACTGCACATGGCCACACGCCTCTTGCAGTACTGCCATCTGCCAGAGATATCATTACTTTTGTTTTATCCATGCCTATCCTTTTGTACCCCATTCCATCTCTCGACTAAATTTTTTCTTTTCTGCCCTCATATTGCCCACAACCAACACTGTCATCAGCATACAACTCCTCTCATGAGAGTCCGGTTTTGACATCACTCTAGAGAGCAGTGAGTTATATGCATGGTACTTCCGTCTGGATATTCAGAGTTACGTTCAATAAGGCTTGAAAGTAAACATGAAACTGTGCGTTTTACATTAAATAAAGCAGAAAAGTGTTAAAATCTGTTACTGGTACGTTTAATAAGGCTAGAAACTGAGTATGAAATTGGTGACATGAAAATGCTAGTGTTACACTTGTGTAGATGTAAGTGTTAATATGGTGGTTCTCTGGGAAATCAGTTTTATGCGAGAAAATACAGAATTAATGTAAGAGCAGACTTGAAAATGCTGGTGCTTATATGTGAACAGGAACTGCAAGGAAAATGCAGTTAAGCTCATAGTAATGATGAAAATTCATTACAGTAAAAATAAACCTATTACAAGGTGGTTCCCTGGAAAATCAGCTGGAAAAGAGTATATAAGAGAGCAGACTTGAAAATGCCAGTGCATATACTGTACTGTATATGTATATGGAAGCTGCAAGGAAAATGTACTCGATTTCAAATTAATGATGAAAATACAGTACGGTAAATATAGTTAAAATATTTGTACATTATTTAAGAACAGACTTGGAAAAAGAAAAAAAAAGTTCATATGTGTATGGGAACTGCAAGGAAAATGCAGTTGAGTTCAAAGTAATGATTAGAATACATTACGGTAAAAATAGTTATTAAAATGTGTATTCAGTATTGACACCAAGCAACACTGGTAGATAATTCATATTTCCTCAAACTACAAAGAGCTCATAATACATATTTTCAGCAAAGCTTGTATATAAAAATTGTACATAAATACAGTCCGACTGCAGCAAACAACATTCACACAATACCTCCCTGGGGAATGAGGGAAAGAATACTTCCCCAGTATCCCTGCTTGTCGTAAGAGGCGGCTAAAAGGATTCTTTTTGCCTCCCATCATTCCTTCCTGTCCTCTTCTCGGTATTTCCATGTTTCTTCCCTCTTCTATCAGATTAGACATTTGGCTTTATGGCATAATTAGTGTAAGGTTTTATCATTGGCATTCCGTATCCTTTACTTAATCTAAAATCCCCTTATTAGTTTCTGACTTTTTTGCCGTGTCCTCCCTACTCATGACTACAGTATACCTTCAGATTACGTAATGTCAAGCGATCGTTGCTATCTGGCACTTGGATTTCATTCACTCATACACAGTACATAAATATTTGCTCAAACTACAATAAGGAACATTGATACATATTTCCTCTGACAGGCGTGGGGCGATTACAGGGGTATTGTAATCGATTACAATTACTTTGCAAACTTCAGATTGCGATTATGATTACAGTAAGAGTAATCGATTACTATTACGATTACATAAGAAGTAATCATGATTACGTGTACTGTTATGCACTATATAATTATGAGCACGATTCGTTTATACTTGACACTGATTAAGTAAATAGCTGAAGTTAGTTTTTAAAAGCAAAAACATCGTCCAGTAATATAAAACTGATGATATTTTCCAGGGATATACATCTTATATGCAAATCATTTTAATAGAATTGCCTGCGTAAGGAAGAACCTTATCTGGGGCCTTGTAATTGTAAAAGTAACTGTGATATACGATTATGATTACAGAAGTCTGTAATCGATTACAGAGTACGATTACCCCTTGTCTGCTCTGACTACGCCAAGCACTCATATTCTCTAACTGCACTAACAACACTCATAATTAAATGTATCCTCCAACCACACTAAACAACACTCATAACATCTCTAATTACACTTACAGCATTGATGCATAAATATTTCTTGACCACCAAACAGCATTCATATTTCTTATAACTACACCAAACACTCATAAATATAATTCTTTAATTACACCAACAACACTCATACTTGAATGTATCCTCTGTGGCAAGTAACACATGCATTACATTTCTTTTAATTACACTGAACCTCAGTGATGCATAAAAATTTCCTCTNTCCATGTAACTTGACATGCTCCTGTCAAATAATCATTTCCATTGCTCTCATTCATGATCCATCCAGGAAAGTCCAGGGTTCGCTTCTATACGTTAGAGTTCATGCAGTGGCCTTTTTACATCCATGGTCACTTCCATCTTTCTTATCACTTCTTTCAGAGAACGAGCAACGTTTCTTCCCTGTCGATATCTTTCAAGCACTCCTTCCTCTAGAATTCCATTCATACACATGACACTACCATTATATGTACTCATTTTCCATTTCTTCCTCATCCAACCTTACTGTGCATTCAGTTACTTCATTCCTCTCGAAGACCACAACTCTTCCTTATATTCACCTTTAGATTCCGTTTCTTACATACACTCCCAGATTCATCCACGAAGCCTTGCAGTTTCCCTTCGTTGTTATTTAATACAATGCCATTCTGCAAACAACAGAACAGGAAGTTTTCAAACGCTGCCCTCTCTCATTAGGGCCGCTCCAACATCCACTGCCCTATCTTCTGTTTTATAACCCCATCCATACACAGACTGAACAACCATGGAAACATGACACACCCATTTCAATCCACACACCCGTTTTAAGGTAGAAAAAATTCACTCAGTTCACTATCCACACTACAGCCTTTGCACCATCATACATACTCTTCACGGCATTCAGCGGCTTCCCATTTACTTCATATATGCAGTACTCCCCCCCCCCCCCCCCCCCCTCCCTTCCCTTTCCTTTGTACAGTACCTGTTTCCAGTCCCCAGGAGCTCGACCTTCCTCCTGGTCATCTGCACATCCTCCATATCCATTCTACTTTTATTTCTCCTCCGTGCTTCAACATTTCACTACACACTCCATCAATTTTGGTGGCTTTCCCCACTAAAAGACACTTGTACCTAAAGATTCCTCCTATCACAGAACAACGCTTTAAAAATTTATGAGTGAAACAAGGGACTGGTGTAAAAGAACACAGGATCAAAATGAATGGAAGCATGAGGTGAATTGAGGTCTTGAAGTGGGGGAAAAAAGAATGGGAAAAGGATTGATAGTGATTATGAACTGAATGGATCAACAGGGCGAGAGAGAAAGAGCTGTGTACAGAGGAAAGGACAGCAAGAATTGCATAGGGAGATAGTGTTTAGATATGTTGAGTGAAATTAATTTTTGTGAATTGTTTGGGATATGGGACAAAGGACGTGGTAAGAAGTGAGAATAATGACAGGAAGAATGTCAAAGTTTTGGCACACAGTGGTTGGAATGGAATGGACTGTTGACAAGTTTGTATTGACTGGTGAGGGCGTGTTAAGTATAGGGCACTAGAGAAGTTGTTATGCCAGGAAGAAGAGGGACTAGAATAATTGATAGTGATGTCAAGAGAGAGACACTAGAATGATTGACATACGATGTCAGGAGAGACTTGAATGACTGAATTTGATGTCAGGAGAGAGACTTGAATGACTGAAATTGATGCCAGGTGAAGAGGAGAATGGAATGATTGAAATAAGAGATGCTATTAAAATTTGTCCAGAGACTGGAATAATTGATACTGATATGTCGAGAGAGATTAGAAATTGGTGTCAGGAGAGAGAAAGATTAGAATGATTGATATTGATGTTAGAAGAAAGAAAGACTGGAATGATTGGTCAGGAGATAATAGGGAAGGATTATTTTGAGAAAGATGAGTGAAAGGTTGGAAGAGAGAACCAGTTATAGTTTGTAGAGAGTTAAAATAGAGAGCTGAAAGATGCCTGGGAAGCACTCCTCATCAGGGTGCAAAATCAGGTAGAAGGGGGTGGATTGGGTTTGGGTAGTGCTGCTGTGGGGTGAACGTTCTGGTTGGGGATCAACAGGTTGGAATGGGTTCTCGATTGTCCGCTTGAGTGGAAGGGGTCATTCTGAGTACTGTGTAACCATTTGGGATAAATAGGAAAGGTTTGACACTGACCCCGTGGAACCTGCGAGGTGGAAACCCCTTGGGTTGCTCACTCCGCTTTCCTGCTGTGATCCACCCTGAATTGATCTCCCAGTTGTTCTGCTCCCCTTCTTGGGGTTTATCCTCAAGAAGGGCCCCCAATGATTCCCACCCCCCCTACTTCGGGTTTACCCTGAAGTAGGCTCATGTACTTTAGGTTTATCCTGAAGTAGAGCTCTCTCGGCAGGTTATCAGTGGAAGGATAGTTTAGTCGAGAAAAATGGAACTTAATTGGGCAGAATAGAGAGTGGAAGGTATAGTCGTGAGAATAGAGAAGGAGAGTGGACGATAGAGGTGGTCGATTGAGTGGCTGTATTGGTCGTGAGAAAACGTTTGGACTGGATGGAATGAAAGTTATAGTTACAAGTGAAGACTGCAATGACATCAGGAGGAGAGAATCTAGAGAAGGACGCAAAGGATTGTTTTGGAGAATGAGAGGATGCGGGAATGTTTGGTAGGGAGACAAGACGGGAAAAACTGGTAATTTTGATGTCCAGAAGGATTTGGTTGCAAGAGATTAGGAGCTATTGTCATAAAAAGGTCTGTTTGTTTGATGTGCAGAAAGATTTGGTTGCAAGAGATTGCTATGGTCATAAAAAGGTCTGCAAGGATTGGGTAGAACATGGATTGGGCAAAGCGTGACTGAGAGGAAGAGAGAGTGAGAAATCTGTGATACAGATCATTACAAATAGACATAAATTGCAGATTGTATGCATGGTTTGTGAGATACATATTAAAGTGAAGAATGCCAGTACACTCAGGTGTAGCAAGAGCCAAACCATGTCAAACGCTGATGTGGACAGTGAAAAACTAGGACTGGAAATGCAGAAAATACATGTAAATGTTAGGGTACATCGTGGCGTGTCATTTATAAAGGCTTCAACATGCTTTTCGGCCATGTGGCGACTCTCCACGCTGCTCAGTCTCGGGCAGCCTCCCGGTTCAGTTCCTTATCCCTGCGTTCACACTGTGGCCTCGTCCCAGGTCTTTTTCAATTTGCCTCTTGCGACAGTATCCCAGACGTTCATACTTCCCGCTTTTCTCATCCAGTTGTCATCATTCATCCTCTTCTCTTGCCAAAACCATCTCAATCTATCCCTATTCATCACAACAATACATTCCAGCCCCATCTTTCCTTTCAGCTCGTCAATAGTAAACCTAGCGCCCCCATTCCAAATCCTACTCCCTCCGCGTATTCAGAGCAGGGTTCCCACCGCCTCTGGAAAACTGAAAATAATAATAATAATCCAGTCAGGGGATTTTGTAATTTTTAAAAATATCATGGAAAAGTCAGGGAAATTTTTGGTGAAAATTGAGGTTTATGCCAAAGTGCATTTTTGTGTGTATGTGTACAAGTTAAGATTAATTGTTAACTGAATGGCTATGGCAGCTTCACTCCTCAGTAATGAACAAATCAAGGTGATTTTTACTATTCAGTTTTGAATATGTTAGTCATGTTACCCATCAAAAATTTCAAAAAGAGTCAGTTGTCTTGCAAACAAGGTATTACAGTACCTACTAGTCATATGCAAAGTCAGTTTTGTACCTTATGTCTTCAAAGTTAGTTTTGCTGCTGAAAGTTATTACTTAATTGCTATGTATAAAGTAAGTTTTACTTATGTCTTCTAAGAGTCAGTTTTGTTGCAAGAAGGTATTACTTACTAGTAATATACAAAGTCAGTTTTGTCACCTACAAGTATTAGCAGGGTTTATATCAGTATAATATGTATAATGGTTTTCAAGAGAAGTTGTAGATCTTGGTTTTAATACTCAGCATCATAACTTAGATGTGCTTTTGTTATATTTAAGTAGTATGAAGTCCTTTAAAAAAAAGAAAAAAATAGAGATAGCCTTGTATCATTTTAAACAAGTATTCTTTGCTGTAAAGGATATCTTTATTTTTATCAATCAGTATCTCTACAGTTTTGGCTCTGATACAAGGCTTGTTGGTGTGGCTGGAAGGGGAGGTTTTACTCTTGGGTAATGTGGGAAATTAAAGAAGTACACTAATATTTAAACCACTATAGATGTAAAAATTTACTCGAGTTATTGGAAGCCACATTAAAAAAAGTGTAAAATTACACTTGAAAATTTACTTTATGTACCTGGAATTTTGTCAAAATTCCTAGAAAAGTCTGGGAAATTTTTGCTGACCAGAGTGGGAACCCTGTCAGAGAGACTATGCATCCATCTAATCATTGTCGTTTCTTTACGTTTGAGCCTACAAATATCCTCCTCCTCTACTGCCCAGGTCTCATTGCCAGACAGCACTACACTCTTTACACAGGCTTCATACAAAGATCCTTGAGCACACAGAGAGAGAGAGAGCTCTTAGTGTCAGGAGAGGCAACATCTTCCAGAGATTCCTCCATCCACAGCTTACGCTAGCCACAGAGCTAGTTCCAGCCCTACTTCCAGCACATAACATGTCTCCCAAATAACAAAACTTACACTCAAGAGACGCACCAGCAAGATCACTCCTTTCACACGTGACATCTCTTGACGCTCTCCCCAACACACCGCACACATGAAATTAGCATTATCTCAGTCTGTCCCTAACACCAGTACATATTATATGCATCTACTTATCCCAAATACTGCACAATATGGAGTTACCTAATTACAGAAAAAAAGTGTAAATCAGTACAAATAGTGTAAGAAAGGAGCCGGTGCTTGTGTAATAAGTGTATATTTGGTGCCTGTGTGTGCTGAAACTAAAGTGTAAATATAAGAGTATAAATCAGTATGAATACATTGTTTAAAAAAGGTGAAATTGTAGCTCCCATGTGTAGAACCTGGACATTGACCAGAAATGCAGAAAATATTTAGAAATAAGTAAATGAAGGCGAGTTACTGTCAGT
>JAGKTI010041174.1:0-10291 GCA_018397915.1 Birgus latro
TCTGTTCTGCAAAACTACGCCATCAGTCTCCCCAGACGCCTTAAGAAGATAATAAAGGTGAAGGGGAATGCCAGTAAATACTAAATTCAATGGTGAGTGTTAATTTATTTGTTTCTCCTTGCTAACCACAAGAATGTTTTCTTTTTTTAAGATGGCGTCAACACTTTCCGCGCCTACTGTACCTCTCTGCTCCATCCCTCCATCTCATCCTTGGCCTCCCCCTCCCTCTCTCCACCTCCACCTCACTCACATATGCTCTCCTTGTCAGTCTCTTACTCTCCATCCTCTCCACATGGCCAAAATAAATCACTGAGGAAAAAGTGTCAGGGATAATATGAGCACTTAATGAACACAATATTACATCTGTACATCCTTTCCTTGGCACTTCTTCATGGCTAGTACTGTACACTTCATTACATCTCTCATTACATCTCAGCATTCAAGAGAGGATGGAGAATGAAAGACTGACTAGAAGAGTGTATGTGAGTGAGGTGGAGGGGGAGACCAATGATGAGATGGTGTGAAAGAGTGGGGAAATACATGAGGGAGGAGGGTGTCAGTTGGAGGAAGGGCAGACAAATGGCAGGGGACAGGGCAACATGGAGGTGATTTGTTTGTGGCTACCCCTTGTGGCATTGAGATGTCAGGTTATCGAGACAAACAGATAGATAGATAGATAGATAGATAGACAGACAGACAGACAGACAGAGTACCGTTTTGAGAGTGTGGAGTCGTTCCCTGGTAAAGGCTGCATTGTTCCTCATTCCCTCTTTCATCGCAGATTTCAGACGACGCGATTCCAACTGTTGAGAGAGAATATCATCATCATCAATCACCACTACTACCAATACTACTACCATCATCATCATCATCATCATCATCCTACCCTTAACCTACTAGACCAGTAAGTATCTAAATAATTACAATAATAATGATTAAAAAAATCATCATCATCATCTGGACCTCCTTTTCGACTCTAGTGAGGAGCAGCAGTGTCCAGGCAGCCCAAATTTGTCCAGTCCAATGGGCCACACTTCCATTCACTCACCATTCAAGCCCCCGGAATCCTGGCTCTATCAGATACGCCAAAAAACATTCACCATGTTCTGTAGCTTCACATAAACATTCACCACGTTCTGTAGCTTCACATAAACATTCACCACGTTCTGTAGCTTCACATAAACATTCACCACATTCTGTAGCTTCACATAAACATTCACCACGTTCTGTAGCTTCACATAAACGTATCCGATAGAGGCTAGGGAACTGACGAGATCGAGCTGGCTGGATGAATATTGTTAGAAGTACATGATCAGGGAACTGGCACCCTTTTTAAACGTGACATAATAAAAATAATAATAATAATAATAATAAACAATAATAACAATAATAATAATAATAATAATAACAATAATAATGATGATAATAATAATAATAATGTGGTCAGATAGAGCCTAGAAATAAATACTGGTACACAGAGATGGATAGACACACATGAAGGAAGATAGACAGATATTGACAGGTAGATACAGACAGACATGGGTAGATGGATAGATACAGACAGACACAGGTAGATGGATGGACAGAGAGAGAGACAGGCAGATAAAAGGGAAGGCAGACAGATACTATAGACACACATAGATAAATATATGGATAGATATAGATACATAGCAACCACTAGGAAATAAACAGACTGGGATAGATAAACCAAAGGGGATAGATAAATATAGATAATGTTACCTCTTCCAGGAGTCTCGTTGCCTGCCATGCTGCTGCTCGTTTTAGAACATAGAGATCCGTTAGCATGCGATGATGACTGTTGTAACGATGCTGGCGGTAGATCTGCAATGCGAGACATCACATCATCATCACCCTCATCATCATCACTATCATCACCCTCAACATCATCACTATCATCACCCTTAACATCATTATTATCATCACCCTCATCATCATCACTATCATCACCCTCATCATCATCACTATCATCACCCTCTGTCATTACCACTATCATCACCCTCATCATCATCATTACTATTATTACTATCCTCATCCACATTATCAATCATCACTAACACTACCATCATCATCATCATAGTCACCACCACTATCATCATCACAATATGCACTGCCTGTTCAGTTGCACACACAAACATCATCACCATCACCACCACCACCACCATCTCTCTCTCTCTCCTTCCATTCTGTCCTTCTCTATTCAACCCTCCTCCCATCCTATCTCCATCAACTCTCTCTCTCTCTCTCTCTCTCATCTATCTATCGTATCTATCTATCTCCACACACACATACTCACATAGCCCACTGTGTACGTCTTCTCGCATATAAAACACCGAAATTTCTCCAGCTTTTCCTCCGGCTTGGGGCTCTCCTCTCTCTCCGGCGGTGGGCTCTTCTCCCCTTGCGGCACCACCTTCGTTTCCGCCGCGTCCTCCTTCTCGTCCTTGTTCTGCGGATGAGATGAGAGGGTAATGGGTAGGGGTTGTTATTATCATTATCACTGTGTTATTACCATCATTATCAATATCACTGCCATCCTCCTCCTCCTCCTCCTCATTATTATCATCATCATTATTCCCCTCCTCCTCCTAATCATCATCATCATCATTTCAATCAGGTTTACCCAAGAAGCATAGAAAAAGCTTTTATTTTAGTCATCCTGGCTTTATGATGATGATGATGATGATGACGATGCAGAGGATGATGATGATGATGATGATGATGATGATGACAAGGAGGAGGAGGACAATAATGACAACCACAATGACGATAGCGATACTGGCCGCAGCCTCCACCCACCTGTGCCTGCGATGGTGTCTTCTTGCCCTTGGATATCACACAGGTCCACATCCCGCCGTTGGACGCGCTCACCCACTCATGGCCCTCGGACAGCTTGATAATGGCCGCCCCGTACTTGTAATCGTTGTTCATGGTTTTCCCGATGGCCGCTTTCAGGACCACTTGGCATCCTTTGGCCACCGAGTTCTTGATGTTGAGTCGGGTGGCGTTGAAATTGGTGATGTGGATTTGTTTCTGGTTGTCAATGGAGATGAATGCTTTGGTGATGTAGCGGATGTCAGGACGGTTGGGCCCCCCGGGTGTCACCTCCTGCCGCAGCGCCCTGTTAAGTAGTCAGATAAATGTGATTATAAGCAGTGGCAACTATCATCCACTCGCTTGATGTGGTGCTACCTATTTCTTCCTTCACCTTTATCATTCTTTTTCTGTCTGTCCTTCTCTCTTCCTATTTCTCACCATCATCCACTCACTTGATGTAGTGCTGCCTGCTTCTTCCTTCACCTTTATCATTCTTTTTCTGTCTGTCCTCCTCTCTTCCTATTTCTCCCATCTTTCCTGTCACTTTTTATTGCTCTTCTTTCCATTTCAGGTGGCTTTACATTGAGTGACAAGCCTAATAGTTTCCTGTAAGCCAGGAAACCATTTACAACGCTGTGTTCCCTACGTGTCAACAAGTGGGTTGGCAAAGGGTTAGTGCCCCTCCCCGTAAAACAACTAACTCAAAGACAAATGGCAACACCTTACTGGATTATTTAGACAGAGACTGACAGATAGACAGAACACAAATATCATTCAGTATTAGATTGATTAGTGTCTCCTGGTGCTCAAGCGTGCTCTCTCTCTCTCATTTAATAATGCAAGGAAGAGGGAACCAGAAGCCCGCAAGATTGTTCCCTTCAATAAAAAAAAAAGATAACAAAAGGCCAAAGAGTCTACTGAATGAGCTGGACTGGGTCAGGTTGGGTCAGGCTGGGCTGGGCTGTGTCAGGTTTGGTTGGGTCAGGTTGGGTTGGGTGGGGTCAGGTTGGGCTGGGCTGGGTCGGATTGGATTGGGTTGTCAGGTTAGGCGTTGGCTTTGGCTAGACCTGGTCATTAGGTTCTCAGGTGAGGTTAGGTTAATATAAATTACTTAATACGAGGACATCAGGCATCGTTGACCCACCTGGCCAAATATTCACTGTTGACAAAGGACGAGTTGGTGATGGATGCCGAATCTGAGCCATTTTGCCTGCGTAGACGTCTAAGCTTGAGCCGGTCTCTTAAATCCGGGCCGAGGGGTTGGGGGCCGAGCTGTGGGGGGTACATGCCCATGAGGGACGGCTGGGGCATGATGGGAACCCCTGGGAACCCACCGCCCGGCATCACTGGCGGTCCCTGCGGTATGAGAGGAGGTCGTGGCTGCCCCATTATCACCTGACGTTGAGGATCCGGCACCCAGGGCTGTGGCTGCGGATTACAAGGATTAATGGATTACAAGGATTAATGGACTGGCTTTATTCTATCTCCCTATTCATCTATCTATCTATCCATCCATCCACCTACCTATGTATCTATCAAGAGCCTGATGTGTTTATTCTATCTATGTCCAGTACAGCTCCTGCACCCAGGGTTGTGGCTATGGATTACCAGGATTAATAGATTACATGGATTAATATACTGGGTTTATTCTCTCTATCCATTTATCTATCTATCTACAGCCTGATGTGTTTATTCTATCTACCTAGCTATCTGTCTGCAACCCAACACCTTAATCCCACTCTGGTTTGATGAGAATACTAGGCTTGTTCCAAAAAAGTACAGTAGTTGCAGGTGACATAAACAAATACACTATAGTCTGTTCACTACAACTTGGCCTAACGGTAACCTCTTACTTGAATACGATGCAGCCTCGTTATGTGATAAATCTCTACCGTACAATGACAATTCGCAAGTTATACCCTATCTCGGTATAACGCTGAAAAATTAATCACAATGCTGCTACAATGGTATTTTCAACGGCCACTTCAAAGAATCTGGCGTGGACACGGTGCTGTACGCAAACCAAGATGGCCGCCCAGCTTTTACATTGGCTGTGATCGTCTGCCTTTCATTCTATTCTGTGCACAAAAGGCCACTGAAACACACCGCCATCGCCATAGAACAGCGCGAGTGTTTAACAAATGGTGCAGCGTGTGATACTACGTGAAGCGATGGGGTGCGGCCACACTTGCTCCAAACATGTGATCGTCGAGAGGAGACGATGCTCAGGGGTCTGCCAAACATTCACATTCGGATATTATAGCAGCTTTAACCCCTAGGCACCGGGGGGACGACAGGTGACGGATCTAGCCACAAGTGTTGAAAAGGTTAATGAAAGAAACACCTACCCCCCACTCCCAAAAAAGGTGTGTGTGTGTATGTGTGTGTGTGTGTGTGTGTGAATGGCCAATATTACACACCTGGGGTAGTGGTTGCACAGATGGTGCTGTCATAGAGGGCTGAGGCATGCGTAGCAGTGGCTGACCTGGGACATGACCCAACAATGGACCCGGCCCTGAGTCAAAACCACCACTCTGGTAAGAAAAGAGTTATCATCATCATCAACAGCATCATCATCATTATTATTATTATGTTCCATCTCTTCTTCGTCATCCTCATCATCACTACAATCCTCTCCATCCTCCTCATCACCATCATCATTATCCACACTTCCTTTCCCTCGCTTGGAGCGATAAGGCTGGGTCCAGAGAGACAGAAAAAACTACCAGCCAAACTTTGCCTAGATAGACAGACAGATATAGACAGATAGATAGATAGACAGCCAATAGATCAGCTCACCAGGTCCACACGTCTCAGCTTGGCCGGGGGTTCGTCATCGAGCATCCTTCGGCGTGACGCACTCTCTTCATCATTCTGTCCGGGATGAATAACACAATGAACTGACCACACAACACAATATCTAGCCTCCTCCTCCTCCCTCTACTTCTCCCCCTCCTCCTCCTTCTCCCCTTACTCCTCCTCCTCCACTTCCTCCTCCTTACCATCACCTCTTCTGTATTCTGCAGGGGGAGATAACACAATAAGCAGACCACAAAATACAATACCCAGCCTCCTCCTCTTCCTTTTCCTCCTCCTCCCCCTCACCACCATCACTCTTCACATAAACTGACCACATAACACAATGCCTATCCCCCTCCTCCTCCTCCTCCTCCCTCTCCTTCTTCCCCTCCTCCTCCTTCTCCACCTCCTACTCCTCCTCCTCATCATCAATCTCATCATCAAACTCTTTATGTGGAGCAAATACAGAAAAACACATACACTACACTACCTTTACAAAACTCTACAAATTCCTAACTACAATTACCATCATCATCTACAGCACTGGGTGGTAACCATATAACCAACCCATACGTGTTCCCTACGTGTCAACAAGTGGGTTGGTGGAGCGTTAGTGCCCCTCCCCGTAAAACAACTAACTAAAAGACAAATGGCCACCCCTTATGGGATTATGGCGTCTGGCAATAGATAGATAGATAAATAGATAGATAGATAGACAGATAAAATTCCATATATGTACCCAAGTTCCTTCAATCAGGAGCTTCAGCCTTCCACATCCCTTCCCAATGAACCTCAACAACTGGCCAGAATGGTGGAGGGACCTGCAGTCCTTAGGGAAGATGCTGGCCATGGACTGGCGCACATCTCTCCCCACTCAACACTCCACCATCACAACACCTTACTGAGAAATTACTTACCCATCCCTCACACTCGTTCTCCAACTTTTCCAGACACTTAGCAGACACCAAAATCTAATTCCCTCCTGGCCCACCCTTCCATCATCCCCAGACTTACCTCCCTCTGTCATGCTCCTTTATTCTGTACTTACATCTAACTTCTAAGTGGGCATCTACATCGAATGTTTAAGTAAGTGGATGTTTGCTGCTTAGCTGACACAATTCAAATGCTGCAGCCTCAGGAAGGGAACGCTGAGAAGAGCAATTTTATGCATACACAGCTGACAGTTCCTTCACTCGGCGTAATGTGATGGCATTCGTCGTTTTCCTTTATAAAGGCCCCAACATACTTGCATGCGTTGGACTTGGTCACCTAATGGCGGCTCTCCATGCTGCTCGATCTCTGGCAGCTTCCCTATTCAGTCCCTTATCCCTGAAGTCACACTCAATGACCTCGCCCCAGGTCTTTCTCAGTCTACCTCTCGCAACACCAACCCCAATGCTAACACATCTCACTTTCTGCACCCAACCATCCCCCATCCTCTCCACATGCCCAAACCATCTCACTCTACCCCTTCTCATCACAACACCAATACACTCCAGTCCCATCCTCCCAAACCATCTCACTCTACCCCTTCTCATCACAACACCAATACACTCCAGTTCCATCCTACCTCTCAACTCTTCCATTGGGTAAGAAACCGAAGCTCACTTACCTCTCTCCGAATGACGCTGGGGGAGACAGAGAACAGCGAGACTCCGAGAGTGTAACACAACTCTCTTCCAATAAAGTATCCAGTGGTAGTATGAAGAGACAGACTGACAAATGAGGAAGCGAAGAAGCGTTGTGGTGTGGATGTGGATGTGATAGGAAGGGTAAGCAGAAATCCACTGAGGTGGTTTGGCCATGTGGAGAGGATGGAAAGCAAGATACTAAAGAGAAGAATGTAGACTATGTGAGTGAGGTGAATGGAGGGAAAGGGAGGGGGAGGCCAAGGATGGGATGGAAGGTTGGAGTGGAGAGGTATAAGAGAGAGAGGGGGGGTGTGAGCTGGGAGTAGGGCAGTGAAATGGCAGGGGACTGGGTGACATGGAGGTGATTTTTTTTGTGGCCACCCCTTATGGGATTAAGGTGTCTAGCAATAGATAGATAGACATAGACAGATAGATGGATAGATATGGGCCTACATCCCACAAACACACAGGCAGCTGAGCATCACCAAGCACAGGGGGTTTGAATAGCACTCCAGGCACTACTCTATCAGGAGGAGGTCCCATGACATGAATGAAAGAGCCCTTGCTATGGTTCATTAATGTTTTTCTTCTCTTCCAGGCAATCTTAATACCTCAGAAAAAGATACACAGCTTACTGGAACCACACAGCATGGCTTTACAATTAGTGTAGAGAGCGATATGCCAAAACTGCACACTTGATGTAGAGCTGCCAACTTCTTCCTTCACCTTTATCATTCTTTTTCTGTATCTGCCCTCCTCTCTTCCTATTTCTCCCATCTTTCCTGTCACTTATAACAAACTCATATGTGTTCCCTATGTGTCAACGAGCGGGTTGGCGGAGGGTTAGTGCCCCTCCCCGTAAAGCAACTAACTCTAGGACAAATAGCCACCCCTTATGGGATTATGGCGTCTGGTGATAGACAGATAGAATTCAATAAAACAAGATGACCCAACATTTGTGCTTGGCGAGATGCCCTGACCATTCCAGGCTAGGTTATTATTTAAAAAAAAAAAAAAAAAAAATTCTTTCATCATCCAATCCTATGGTGCATGATGAGGAGTGTTTTGGGACTAGGGCTAGGCTACAGAGTCCTGGGGTTGCATTTTTTTCCCATGCAAGGAAGAAGGAAGGAAAGAAAAGAAGCCCACAAGATTGTTCCCTCCAAGACAAAATAAAAAGATAAGAGAGAGCCAAATTCAAGATCCGTTCATTTCACGATGATGAGGTCCCGTACAAACACCCAGACACGTATCATTACACCTCTTGCACGAAACAAAGTGACACCACGAATGAAAGATTTGATAACAGGTCCAAGAGGAAATTTACATGTAACTCAATACACACACACGGCAAATGGAAGAACTGTTCGTTTTCTTTTTCGTTTTTGAAGGCTCCAACATGCTTGCATGTGTCGGCCTTGGTCACCTAATGGCGGCTCTCCACGCTGCTCGATCTCTGGCAGCCTCCCTATTCAGTCCCTTAACCCTTAAGTCACATTTAATGACCTCATCCCATGTCTTTCTTGGTCTACCCCTCCCAACCCCTCCCCCAATATTAACACTTCTCACCCTCTGTACCCAATTATCCTCCCCCATCCTCTCCACATGTCCAGACCACCTCAGCCTACCTCTCCTCATCACAACACCAATACACTCCAGTCCCATCCTACCTTTCAACTCTTCTATCGTAAACCTAGCCCCCCCAGGCCTTGCACGCAGGGACACACTGCACATCCACCTAATCATTGTCATTTCTGTACGTTTAACCATGCGAATATCTTCTTCCTTTACTGCCCAGGTCTCACTACCATACAGCATCACACTCCTAACACATGCTGCATACAAAGACCCCTTAGCACGTAAGGAGAGTCCTCTCAATGTCAGGAGAGGCAACTGCTCCCTGAACTTCTTCCAACCACTTCTCACTCTAGCAACCGAGCTAACTCCAGCCCCACCTTCGGCACATAACATGTCTCCCAAATAACAAAACTCCTCCACACACTCAAGAGACTCACCTGCAAGTTCAACCCTCTCATGCTTAACAATCTCCACCTGCTCTCCCAGACACACCGCACACATGAAATCAGCATCATCTCGCAGTCTACCTCTAATACCACTACATCTCTTGTGCACCCACTTATCACAAACACTGCACAAGATGGAATTACTTCCCACACCCATGTGGCAAACTGCACATGGCCACTCTCCCTCTCCTCTGATTGTACCGCCACCAACCCTAGATATCATCACTTTTGTTTTATCTGCATTTACCCTTAAGCCCTTGTGCCCCATACCATCTCTCCACTTCTTAAATCTTTCCTCAGCCTCCCCTTCATTCTCAGCAATCAACACCAAATCATCAGCATACAACATCTCCCATGGGAGTCCCTCTCTGAAGTCACGTGAGAGGGCTTCAAGCACCATGATAAACAACAAGGGACTCAAAACTGACCCCCGATGCACACCAACATTCACGGAAAACTCATCACTCAAAGCTCCATTCACCCTTACCTGAGTGTGAGCAACCACGTACATGGCCATAACCACCCTAACCAGCCACTCTTCCAACCCCAGCTTTCTCATTGCCCACTTCACCACCTCTCTAGGGACTCTGTCAAAGGCCTTTTCCAAATCAACGAAAACAAAATACAATTCCCTTTTCTTGCCAATATATTTTTCCTGAAGCTGTCGAACAATGAATATGGCATCAGTGGTCCCCCTGCCTGGCATAAACCCAAACTGCATCTCATTGATATTCACTCTTTCTCTAATCATACCTTCTAGAACTCTCTCCATTACTTTCATTATCTGATCTAAGAGCTTTATACCTCTGTAATTTCCCCTTTCCAGGGCATCACCCTTCCCTTTGTACACATTTACAATTACACTCTTCAGCCAATCATCTGGGACAACACACTCATATATAATCATATTTATCAGGTCAGTGACTAACCTCACCCCAATATCTCCTGAGGCCTTCAACATTTCGGCAGTCAACCCAGACACACCTGCCGCCTTCCCCACCC
>JAGKTI010041175.1:0-10291 GCA_018397915.1 Birgus latro
TTTATACTTTTATTCGAATATTCACAGTGGTCACCAGCAGGGATATTGAAGGAAAAAAAATAAGATTTTCTTCAGACCCTTGTGGTTCCTACCGACAGAAGATCGCAGGGGACGAGGAACAAACTCGGCAAAAAATCTATGATTTATCTCTCAGCTCACATATACTGAAACATTTCACTGCATGAGAAGCAAATAATAGTTAATATATGTCTAAAGTATTATTATTTACAGATTATATGCGTAAAACTGCTTATATTTCACAACTACCAACCATTTTAACCATTCCTGGAATCTGTCATGTATTAGGTAAATAACGATCAGTACGAGTAGGTAGCTATATTAATGATTGTCTTTATATGAACTAACACCATTTCAAAGTCATTAATATTGCTGTCAAGTTAAATTAATAGATTTATCTGCTGTACAAAGATGGAGAAAGCGGCCTCGGCTCCAGACCTGCCTGGTGCCTGGCGTACGAGCATATGTCAACAGACATTGTAAACATTCACGTTCAATATGACATAATTCATATGTGCGGTCAAGAAGGTGTATTAAGCTCATGATTGGACCGACTGAGCAGGACGCAGAGAAAGTCACTACCTGTCATCAGCACAGTCGAACTCAAATCAACACTGAGGGAATTCGAAGGAGGTGCTGCTCGTGGTATCTTGTTGTGGAGTGATATAGTGGTACTAAACAAGCAAGAAGAGAAAACACACCATAATAAGGCGCGGTAAAGGAGAGTGAACGCCTTGGAGATGGCGGCGCAGCCGGCTACCCAGCCGGTTGGAGTGCCCAAGGATGACGAGGCTATGCTGGAGGTCGGACCTACCCAAGGCAAGCGTGGACGACAGCCACTCCAGGAAGAAGAGGAGGATGGTGGACAGGACGACACATCCCACTCAGGGAAGTATTTTAAGCCCACACACTCTACTGACATCACAGGTGAGCGCTTAATCACTTTCCTGGTCCGCACTTTAGATGGCAGTGCAGCTTTTACCAACCCCAGAGCTCTGTCTAAGGCCATCAGTGCTTGCTCTTGGAGCAAATATAGTGTGGAGGGTGAGCTTCGGGTATTGGGACGAGGGGCAGCCTTTCGCTTCTGCATAGCAGAGGCGAATTTAACCAAGCTATCTGCCCCTCCTGAGTCCCTAACTTCCCTCGGAGAATGGAAGGTCAAGTGCTGGAGGGCCACCTCCCCCACAGATAGTGCTTATTCATTTGGGAAAATCAGCCCGGTGTCACTTGACCTATCCACCGATGACATCCTTTCACAGCTTCGCTGTCTGGGGTCAGGGGGCCACCTTGTAGAGGTTTCACGCCTCACTTCCCGATCTGGACAGGACGGCACACAGGTTCCGTCTCGAGTTATTCGCCTCAAGTTCGAGGGTCCCATGCCAGAAAAAGTCATACTGGGATATCCTTGCTACATGGTGGGTACTTACACCTTTCCGCTGCTACGATGCTTCACTTGCCACCAGTTTGGACATGGATCCCTTTCCTGTCGGAACAAGGTCCGATGTGCACGATGCAGCCGCTTTCACCCCTATCGCTCTAGCACTGGGGAGCCTTGTAAAGAGGACCCTTATTGTTTTTTCTGTGGTGACTCTCACACAGTCACATCAAGATCATGCCCAGTTTATCAGAAAACTCTTACCATCCATGTAGAAGCCCGAAACAACCCATCTTCTCTCCAGTCTGTGAACACCAAGCTGCGCTCCCTCAACCCGGCACTGCGTACTGCCACACCCCCTCGCCTCACTCAGTCAGCACCATCTGTCTCCTCTCACGCAGCCAGCCGACCTGTGCAGCAGGGCCTCAGTTTTGCTGCAGTCACCTCCAACCGTTTCTCTGCCCTGCAGGATCTGCATCCATCAGAGGCGGACATCATCGACAGGGAATCTGATACGGGCACACACATTTCCCCACCCCCTGAGATAGTGACATCTGCCCAGAGACTGACATACTCAGCGGTCGTCCACTCGCCCCTGAGGTTGAGGCGCCCTCGTGTGTCTGAACGACCTCGCTCCCCCCCACATCTCCCAGAGGACAGGACATCAATGGAAGAGATCTCGCTGGCTCCAATCCCCTCTCAAGGTCAGCACCAGGAACGGGCCCCTCATCGTGCTCAAGCAATCCACACCCTGCCAGACAGGCCTCAGCGACCCCCTTCACCGCTGCCTTCCCTTGGTACCCAGCCATGACCTCTCCCTGCTGTGGATCTTGCTGCCTTTCTCTGGATTGTCATCGATGCCATATCAGCCTACCTTCAGGGCATGACACCCAAGGATATTTGTGAGCAAATTATGCCCAGGTTACTCTCCCTTGTATTTTCTTCATAGACTCCACCCCAAAGCATTTTTCCATGGTGGTATGGAACGCTCGTTCTATATTGAATAAAACCTATGAATTTAAGATGCTTATGAACGAACTTCTTCCTTCGATTATTGGGGTAAGTGAAACATGGTTACAACCACATATTCGTTTTAATCTTAGAGGATATACAGTCATTAGACAGGATAGGCCAGCACAGCAGGGGGGTGGGTTGGCCTTACTGGTCAGGGACGGTATTCATCACAGGCCTTTCCCACTCACCGCTTATACCAATGGGGCTCTGGAGACCTTAGGTGCACAGATAGAGTTGCAGAGACGTCGAGTTTCCTTATTACTTTTATACAACTCCTGTCGAAATATCACCATTGCTGAATTTACACATTACTTCAACCAGCTCCCTTCACCGGCATTGGTCTTTGGTGACTTTAATGCCCGTCACTCCTTGTGGGAACCCGGTCTCCCTAGCAGCTCTGTAAGCGCCACCGGTTCTTCCCTGTTTTCGTATCTATTACAAACAGACAGATACATCCTTCTATCCCCAGTGGGCCTCAAAACTCGTTATGATCCACACACAGGAGCAGGCTCAGTTTTAGATCTATGTATAGGGGATACCTACTTTCATGGGGTGGAATTTACTGAGGGACCCTTTATGGGTAGCAATCATCTCCCGCTAATAATCCGCATCCCTGATAGATCCGTCTCCGACTTGGCTCCCGTGAGCCTGCATTGGCGTCTGTCCGATGGTGGATGGACAAAATTTTCCAAGGTTTTGATGGACTCTCCGCCAGTGATTCACCTCCCCTTAAATCTAGCCGCGGGTGCTTTTTCGGATTGGTTGATGGCGGCAGGCAAGGAAGCATTTTCACTGATCACCTCCCGTCGGCGCCTCGGTGTGGGGTCCCTTGGTGGACCGAGGAGTGTCACAGGGTGGTGTTAGCAAAGCGCCAGGCTTGGCGCGCGTGGCAGGTCTGCTTATCTGAGGCCAACAGAGCTCAGTATCGACGGGCAAATGCGGAGTGCACCCTTACAGTCATGGCTGCAAAAAGGAAGGCCTGGGCGACTTTTGTGGCATCTCTGTCATTCTCCACTTCCTCCACTCGCGCCTGGCGTTTTTTGCGGGCCATGAAGGGTAAATTAACCACTTACACATATCCCCTAACCCAAGATGGAGTGGATCTGCTCACTACCGCAGATGCAGCTAATGCATTTGCCCGCCATTACAGCATGTCCCTTGGTATCCCAGCTCCCCTCCCTGACTTGCCCCGTGTCATGTGCGTGGTTGAGGTGGCTGAAACGAAGCCCCCCCTGACGGACTTGTCGTCCCCTATCACTCCTCATGAGTTGACAATTGCCATGCGTGCTCTGCCCCCCCGCAAAGCTGCTGGGCCGGATACTATTCCATATGAATTCCTGACCCATTTACCTCCTGTGGCACATGATCTCCTCTTGCAGTTGATCAACGATAGCTGGCGGTTGGGCGTCTTTCCCACGACATGGAAGCATGCCTCCATTCTTCCCTTTCCAAAGCCGGGGAAAGATCCCACCCTGCTTAGTAGCTACAGGCCTATAGCCCTTCTTCCATGTCTTGGGAAACTCATGGAGCGAGTGGTAAGTAACCAGTTACATTGGTGGGCAGAGAGTAAGGGTCTTCTCATGGAGGAGCAGTGTGGTTTCCGGCCAGGACGAGGCACTCTGGATGTTCTTCATCAACTTGAACATTCCATCCAAGTCACATATAGAAATAAGGAAATCATGTTGTCCCTTTTTATAGACCTGGCTGGGGCCTTCGACTCTGCTTCCCATGAGGGGATCCTCTATAATTTATCAAGAGTGGGGATAGTTGGCACGCCTCTGACTTGGATTCGTAGTTTCCTGTCTGGTAGAACTTTCTCAGTTTCTCTTGGGGGGTTAACCTCTTCTTCCTTCCCAGTTCGTAAGGGGGTACCTCAGGGGTCGGTTTTGAGTCCCTTCCTCTTTAACATGATGTTGTCTACACTACCCCGCCCTCCAGGCACTTCTCTTCTAGTATATGCAGATGACCTAACCCTCCTTAGCTCAGCACCCACTCTGCAGGAGGCACAGGATAGTCTTCAGTCGGGGATTAATACCCTTCTAACTTGGTTTGCAGACTGGGGATTCAGGGTTAATGTCGACAAATGTGTTCTAATGTTTTATACCCTTAAACACACATTACCCTCTCTGCCCACTATTTATGTTCATGATACCTCTGTACCTCTTCGGCGTCGCCACACTTTCCTGGGACTCCGACTTGATGGCCCAATTCTGACTTGGAAGGCACATATTGATTATTTACGAGTCTCCTGTATGAAACGCCTTTCCCTCATGAAATGCTTAACAGGCTTCCGATGGGGTGCCTCCCGGGAAGTCCTATTGAAGTTTTACCAAGTGTATATCCGAAGCAAACTGGATTATGGCTGTACCATATATGGATCTGCTTCCCCCTCCCTTTTAAGTAAGCTCGATGTAATTCAAAATTCTGCCCTCCGGACAGCACTTGGAGCATTCTGCTCCTCTCCGGCTGCTGCTATGCATGCAGAGGCAAATGTGTTACCTCTGGAGCGATGGCGAGTGTTCCAAGATTGCTTATTCCTAAATAGAAGTCTCTCTTTTTCCCCTTCCCATCCCTTGGTTATACTTTATGCCCACTCCAGAATCTCCTATGATAATCCATCCTGGCCTCTACGTTCACGTGTTCCATTCCTTGTCCGAGCTTTGCAATCCTATAGCCGATTGTCCCTGCCTTTACCTCATCCTATCCCTATATCCACTGTCTCCCCAGTCCCCCCTTGGTTCCCACTACCCTCCTTTTTTCATTTACACCTTCACGCCCCATTTACTAAGTCCATTGACTTTCCCAATGCCTTACCCCTCTTTGGTGAATTACTGTCCCTCCATTACACTAACTCCTTCCAGATTTTTACAGATGGCTCTCCCCATCCCCTCCTTCCACAACGGCGGCAATATTTGTCCCTTCTCTTTCCCTGTGTAGAATTTGGAAACTAGACGGGCTTCACCCTATCCTTGCCGCTGAGCTTTTTGCCATCCTGGGCGCCTTGGTGTTTGTCAGAGATTCACTCCACCCCCAGAGAGTCGTCATTTTTTCTGATCCCTATTGTGCTCCTGGCACCCGTCCTCTCATCGCAAACTTATCTTCAACTGTCACTCTGTTCTTTTTCTCCATGCTCGAGGCTTTACAATACATTTTCAGTGGGTCCCTTCTCACACTGGCATCCATGGAAACACCGTAGCCGATGCTGCGGCGACACTGGCACATGACACGACAGACATTGAACCCTATCCTCTTGACTTTTCCTCCTTTTCTAAACACGTCTTTCACACCATCTTCAACATATGGAATGCTGCCATCCCTGATTTGCTACACAACACATGCCTTTCTGCATATCGCACATCATCAACACCGCAACCCTGGGCTCGCTCTTCCAGCCGTGACCTGGACACCGCACTGGTCAGACTACGGCTTGGCCATACAGCCCTCAACGCACACCTGCACAGGATAGGCCTCTCCCCTACTCCCTCGTGCCCATGGTGTGGCAGTGCAGATGAGACCATCTTCCACTTCATCTTTTGGTGCCCAAGGTTCTTCTCTGCTAGAACCTTCCTCCGTTCAGCCTTGATCGCCTGTGGTGTCCACGACTTCACGCTTCCTATCCTACTAGCTGGTGTTGGCCTATCGGAGGACCAAAAGGCCAAGGTATTACGCCTCATGAAACAGTTTCTCCGTGTTACAGGTCAGATTCGTCGCCTGTAATCCCCACTGGTGAGATGAGCCTCCTCTGCTTTCTTCAAGAAACCATCCGATTAACAGGGGTCATCAGTGCATAATCATCCCTGCTAGGCCCAACTTCCCAGGGTGCCATTTCCGCCAGGGGAGGGTGTATAAGCTTCATCGCTTCACTACCCTTTAACCTAAGAAGAAGAAGAATTCATATGTGCCGTGGCTGACTGCAAGTCGGATTCAAGAAAGACGACAACAAGAAAGAAGGGTAGAAGATATGTCAGAGGCTGGGCTAGGTTCCCATCTGCCAAGGAAGAACCAGTGAGAAGAAAAGTTTGGGAAGAGAGGTGCAGGAGGGAAGTGGGATGGAAAGCCACTTATAATCATGCCGTCTGCTCCATGCATTTCATTGGATGGGAGAAAGAAAGACCAACACCAGAAAACCCAGATCCAGTGCTGTTATACAAATATTACTAGACAAAAAAATAGACCAGTGTAAAGGACAAGAAGTAGGTAAGGAATCATGCCTTGCAAACACCAGCCCAAGCCCAGCTTCCACTCCAAGTGACCAAAAGACACCAACTGAAGAAGTGTTTGTGTCTGATCACATTCAAGACTGGCCAGAGGTTGAAATATGCTCCAGCAGGCATGTCTACACCGCCAATTACAGGTAATTTTCATAAAATTGTATTGGTATTTATTTCCTTTTAGATGGTAATCACACTCACTGGTATGCATAAGCTTTATTTGAAGCTGTAGAAGCACCTCACCAAATCACTTCTTCCTGATAGTCTGCTATATTTTTCTGAATATTTCTGGAGTGGTACATGAATGTTTTTTGCAAATTTTGCATCCTCATTGTTTTTAGCTATGTTCCGCCGAGTCAGTCAGTTCGTTCAGCTCACAGGGTAATGAGGGAAGAGACTCTCCTAACCTAAGTGTCTTACTAACTTTATCCTTATTTAACTCTACCTGATAATATACCCAAACCCAACCCAACGTAACCTAACCTAGCCTAGCAACCAGTTGGGAAACGAAAACCACTTTTTAGGACATTGAGTAAGACAGACAGTCATAGGTATGGCTTATGCAACATGATAGTAAAAGCAGCGGGAAATTATTTCAGCAGGAAAAGGTTATTTACCACTCTGAAAATACTCAGAAAATAGCCTGGAGGAAATATGACTTGAAGTGGTAAGGTCTTTCTACTGCTTCAAGTAAATCATACATTTAACCTTCCACTGATTTTTTCTTTCTTCTTCCTGTTCTTTTCCATGTTATACAAGTGATTTTAGGTATGATTCCCATTGAAATTGCAGCATTTTCCCATTATCCAGTTAAACACACTAGCTATCTTCCATATAGGCAACTTGTCAATTTTTCTCATCCTCAGTTGCTGTTACTAAAATAAAACAGTTTAACATGCTAAGTAATGTACTCGGGGGTTTACATTTCTTTCCATGTTCCAGTTGGAGATAACAACTTGCCTAATAATGCAGACCACACCTATGCATGCTCAGCCCAGGAAGGAGGGGCAGAAGTGGAACCAGTAGATGCTGGAGTGCAGACTGATCCATGTAATCCTGGTACAACTGGGAAGGAAGATTCTACAGTCAAGAACAAAACAACTCAGGTGAGTGTTTTGTCTATTGCTTGTTCTTCCGATCTTATTTGTACATAGCTTGGTAGAATGAGACACTCAAAGATAACAGAATGCCTTTCCTATATTATTTGTACTCTCACCCTCCACAGCACATGGTTTGTGAAGCTTACATTTCTATTACATAGGCTGGTGGCATCAGCACCACCGTGGCCCCTTCCAGTTTTCACCACAACCACAGCAATATAATATGAACAATGCTAAATCATGCTGAAGGTGATCATGATCATTTCTTTTTCAGCTGACAGGGAGTGGGGATGCAGAAAATGAGGGAGCTTTCCATGAGGCCTTCATTCAGAAGATCTTAAAAAGTGATAAGACTGTTAGGAAATACACAGGTCTGAAATCCAGGGAGAGTCTAAATGTTGTTTTTGAGTTGGTTGAGAAAAGTGTTTCAAAGATATTTTATTGGAGAAGACAGAAACCTTTCAGAGATGAGAATACATCTCCAAGTAAGGCTCATTCTAGTGCAAGTAGGAAACTCTCACACTTTGAAGAGTATCTGATGACCCTTGTGTTCCTGCGAATAGGCTATGACTACCAAATGGTAGGAGATCATTTTGAAGTATGCAGAAGTGTTGTGAGTAGCACTGTCATAACCTGGATAAACATACTGTACACTCTACTTAAAGACTGGCTTATATGGCCTACTGCTGCACAGGTACGAGCAAGTTTGCCAACAGATTATCCCGCACAGTATGCAGAAACGAGAACAATCTTGGATAGTACTGAGATGTTTACAGCCAGATCGAACAACCCTTCAGCACAAGCTTCCACATATTCATTATATAAGCATCACAACACACTGAAGGTGCTGATAGGAGTAACCCCCTTAGGACACATAACCTTTGTGTCAAGTGTTTATGGAGGGAATACTTCTGACAGATACATAGCAGAAGTTGAGTTTCTTGATAAAGTAAGAGCCGGGGGATCCCATTATGGTGGACAGGGGGTTTCACATTGGTGACCTTATACTCCAGCGGGGTGCAAAATTGTATATGCCACCATTTACAAGAAAGAAGGAGGATGGCAAAGGAAGGATGCTAAATCAAAGTGAAATAAGAAAGACAAGAAACATAGCATCACTACGTATCCATGTAGAGAGAGCAATCCAGAGGATGAAGACCTTCAAAATTCTTTCACAACCTGTTGACTGTCATTTGTGGCCACTGATGGATTACATTGTGGTTATTGTAGCTGTACTTTGCAACATGATGCCTCCGCTTCTTAGGGTTTGAGTGATGGAACGTGTCAAGGTGTAATCAAGAGAACAGAAAAGGGCAAAAGGTTTGAGTGTATGAAGTATGCTGCATATTGTCAAGTTACTGAGTGTATTACCTTGACCACTGCTACTTCCAAATTAACATTAGCTTAATATTGTGTGAGGTAGATATCTTTTTATACATGCAGATTCATGTGCACTGGTAGGATCTTGTCTCCTCAGCCTGTGGTGCCATAGGCATCTTTGTATTGGCTTTATATTTTATCAGTTTGCTATTACGCTGCTTCTGTCTAAATAAAAATTAAAGAATTTAAAGTGATTGATTAATCATTGCCCACATGAATGTACCCTAGTTGGACACAACACTCAAAGGGAACCCAATGCTCTCAGGCAATGCTGGGTACCACTGCTAGTAAAATACAGTATACAGCAAAGTTATAACTTTTGAGGTTCTTTGAAATGTCGAGCTATAAATTAAAATATTTATTCTGAAAACTGTGCAATATATAGTATGCAAGTAAACAATTGACATAAGGTTTATAGAATCACCAAATCAGGAAATACCATATATACTTACATAACAAAAATATATCTATATTTAATAAGTAAAAAACTATTAATGTGACAAAAAAATATTTTGATGTGGAAAATAAATTTCCCATTAATCTCTCTCTCTCTCTCTCTCTCTCTATTGATTAAGAAGTACATCAAAACGAACAATCATACAACTTTGGTAAAGCTGATTTAAGGCACTGAGAGAATGTTACGAGGACCATGATTGGCGTGGGATGCCTGCAACACCAACCGTGAAGAAAGACTGGAAATATTATGGAAAGGGACCGGAAGCTGTGGCATCTACGTTGTGAGTCTACCCCCAAAATGCTGTCAAAGCAGAGGAAGACAGCATGGGGGCCAAACTACCGCAAGCCCCCCAGGCCGCTCACTGGGCCCGAGAACCACGCACAACATTCCTAGTCACACTAGACATTAGCAGAGCTTTTAATGCCATTCCCTACTGCCGCCTCACAAATCATATAGGTATTCAACACAAACATGCACATTAACATAAAAAGATGATTGGCAAACTATTTAGCAGGAGGATGTGCTTCAGCATTTCACCACACACTCCACCTGGGCAAACCTTTACTCTCGCTGTTGGGATCGTCCCAGGGGCGCTTCCCATGCATTCAACCTACTATCGCATTCACGCTCTCCATTCATACATTCTTGTGCTTCCAGCTCTCCACCTAGTAACTGACGAGAGTCTGTCAGGTCCTGAAGTCACTGTTACACCCTAGGCCGTGCTGACTGTAGATTG
>JAGKTI010041176.1:0-10291 GCA_018397915.1 Birgus latro
AAAACTTAACTGACTGCAGAACTTTTACAAAAATCTAGTTTAACCATTTTATTTAATATCAATCCTGTCACTAAATTTACAATTATCACCCAAGCAGTAAAGTCCAGCTAAGAACCACAATTATTACACTACTGCCTTTTTAACTTTGCACCCCATTTCCAGCATTGGTTGGGAGCTGTTCCCACTGAATCTCAATACTATATAGGAATTTTATTGAACTAAAGGACAGAGTCTTTCCTTGGTAAATAATCCAGTATGGGTATATCAAGGCAATGGGTATTCTTCAGCTGAGAACCCTGAGAAAAAAGTTCATTGGGGAGAAAAAAGGATGACTTAAATTTCACACTATTTTTCAAACCAAGAAACCATTTAGTGGTAGGTGGTGGTGACCATCATCCACTCACTTGATGTAGTGCTGCCTACTTCTTCCTTAGCCTTTATCATTCTTTTTCTGTGCCTGCCCTCCTTTCTTCCTATTTCTCCTATATTTCCTGTCACTTCTTACTGCTTTTCTTTACAGGTTGCATTACACTGAGTGACAAGCCAAATGGTTTCCTGTAAGCCAAGAAACCATTTACAATGTTGGGTGGTAACCATATAACCAAACCATAGGTGCTCCCTACGTGTCAACAAGTGGGTTGGTGGGGGGTTAGTGCCCCTCCCCGTAAAAAAAAAAATAACTCAAAGTCAAATGGCCACCCCTTACGGGATTATGGTGTCTGGCAATAGATAGACAGATAGATAGAAACCATTTACAATGCTGGATGGTAACCATATAACCAAACCATACGTGCTCCCTAAGTGTCAACAAGTGGGTTGGTGGAGGGTTAGTGCCCCTCCCTGTAAAACAAATAACCAAGTCAAATGGCCACCCCTTACGGGATTATGGCGCCTGGCAACAGATATAGAAAATTTCTTACAATACTGTATGATCATCTGACTTAAATTTTTGTCAATCCAGCACTGGGTATGAAGATATGAAGGGCATGGAAGATGGATGGAACATTTTTCACCCATAAATGACCTTAAAACTGAGGCAACATCTTTTTAAAGCAATGTGTCATTTTTGGTTAAAATTATGAGTCCATCTTACCCTGGAGGATGACCAGTACACTGTTGATGGTGGCTACATTGAGATGTTTCACTCTTCTTCACTCAGTTCAACTTATTACAACCTTCTTCAGTTTCTCTTCTGTATCTTGTCATCTTGGCAGATCCTGAAAAATATCAGTATGTAATGGGTGATTTATTTACAGGAGACTATCAACAATAGCTTCAAAGGTCCTAACACATCTTCCTTGGCTATTTTACATACTGCATCTAGCTGGTAGGTGGGGGCAACCATCAAATGCTACCTACTTCACCACTACCAATCTGTTTGTCTGCCATCATCTTTTCCTACTTCTCCCCTGTGACTTTTCATTACTCTCCATTTCAGGTGGCTTAGTGACAAACATCATGTTTTCCTGCAATCCAGGATGCTATTTATAATGATGGGTGTAACCATATAACCAGATAAAGAGTAATGTGGAGCCTGCTATGGTCCCCCTGTTAACTCAGAGAAGCAAATGTAGCACCCATCCAGGAACTGACCTCCAATACTCATACCTCGTTGCTCTGAGGCAATATCAACCACAGAGGAACACTGGTTCACTGCACAGGACAACTCCACACGGGTGATTGATTGCCTGATGTTGAGGGGTTTGCTCAGCCAGACAGACCAGGGCTGATCAACATACTGCACTTGTCATCTATACCCTTTGTACCTTAACACTGCTCAAATTACCATTCTGCAGAAAAAGATTCAGCAGCTCTACATCCTTTCCATAGCTCTCAAAACCAGCACAATGAACTAATGTTATTCTATTTTTACAAACAACTTTCCAGACTGAGAAAAGGGGGGGAGAGTATAGTGGAGTCCCAAAAATTCAAATATCTAAAGTTCAAATACCATAATTTATGAAATGTCATTTTTACTTCTCGAAATTCGCTCACAAACGACTGCAGACGCTAACATCTACAACTGACAGCTACTTATCTGGCACTGATAAGTTTCTTTTCCTCCTTGTGGCCAACACACTCAGTTTAATTATTCAAATTTCATAACTGGCTTCAAAAACTTGTCCTAGTATTTCCACTGCTGTGGTGCAGTGAAAAAGGCATGCAACATAACAATCAAGCCACAATTACATCGTTTGTGCATATTCTGCGTTGATGGAACCATGACCATGTACAACATAAAAATGTGAAAGGATTCAGAAGTTCTGTAGACAAATTCTGTAGGGACTGAAACTCTAGTAAATAACTATCTCTACATATATTCTCAAAGACAGCAATGGTGTTGGAGAAAACAGTATATGCCATTGTGAAAATAAGATTTCAAAGTGAAATTACCATGAATATCCCTTAACCACAAAACACCACTTGCCAGATGTCATTAACAAATGAATTCTACCTAACATTATGCATGACTGCTGGTGGGTAGCTGATCACTTGAAACATTTCTTTCAGATTCACTGTTAAAGCACTGTGCAATCTATCATCATCATCCAATCTTATATCACCCCATGGAGAGCGTAGGTACCCGGGGCTAGGCAAATTGGTCCTGACATTAGAGGTAAGAGCGACCAGCCTCACTCATCCCTGAGCAGCATTACGTGAGCAATAAACCCCAACCACCCCTTGGATATGAACCTACACAGGCTCAATCTGATTGGAGCGCCTTAATTACCCACTAAACCAACAAGTGTCATAATTTGGTCATATGGTTACCACCCAGCGTAGTAAATGGTCTCCTGGTGTAAAGGAAACCATTTGGCTTGTCAGTCAATGTAGAGTCACCCACAGGCAGAAGGAAGAGGAAAGAATGAAGGAAAGAAGACAGAAGAGGAAGTGTAAAGTCACCTGTAGGCAGACAAACAAGGAAAGAGTGAAGGAAAGAAACACAGAAGAGGAGAGATGGAAGAAAGGAAAGGGTAGACACCCAAAGCAGCACTACATTGAGTGAGTGGATGGTGAGTGCCTCCATCTACCACACAGCAATCTGTATTTCAGACCATGGAACTTCCACAGTAAAAATAAACCTCCGGCACTTTTTTCCACTCAAATACATGCAAGTACACACATATGGCATAACTATTTGAGATTTTAATACTTCTACAATATAAACTTGAAGAGCTTGCATTCTGTGGGCGAGCAACACATATATAAAGAATGTGTTGCATCACACTCAATCAATCATGGAAACATCACAAGGTAGTAAACTACATATGTATATTCATGAATGCAAAGTTATCCTTACAATTTATTCATGGATGTTAAATATGAATACAACTGCATACCGTTTTAGGGCATAGACGGGCAAACAGAAGACGAGGAAAGATGTACAAGGATCAATTCTTGGTTAGTAACCAGTGTTGTACCGATAATTATTAAACTGAGTTAACAGATAAAAGATAAACTGTAGTGTTATCAAAACACTGGAAAACAGGATGCCTGAAGCAAGTTAGCCCATACTACAAAGCTTGTGTCACAAGCAAGTCTGACCAAAAAATTACTACAAGGATAGCCAGATAAACACTTTGTCTTAAGTCTTAATTTTTCAGAAGTAATGCCACTGAGGGATGAGTGAGGCTGGTCACTCTCATCTTAAATGTCAGGACCAACTTGCCTAGCCCCAGGCTCCTATGCTCCTCATGGTGCAAAGTAGGATTGGATGATGGATGAAAAATGATGAATGATAATTTGTGGCCACAAGCACTGAATTTCAGTGGATACACTTTAGTATGTTATCATTCAAATATTTTAAAAACTGCATCAATGGCAAAATTCTGCCAAACTAGTGAAGACAGGCCAGGGAGTACAAACTGACAAAACATGTTTTAAGCATAACCTGACAGAGCTGGATGCAGACAACCACTCTTCAAAACCATTCTCTCACACTGCCTACAACTCCCTGGGGACTGTCAAAGGCTTTCTCCAAATCAACAAAAAGTACAGCTCCCTCTCCCATTTTTTTCTGAAGCCATCAAAATGAATACATCAGTGCTCCCCTCCTTTTGCCTGGCATTAACCTGAACTACATCTCTACAATCTCTTACAGCTTGGTTTTCAATTTCAATATTTTCCTCCAAGGTGCACAGCTCCTTTACTTCACTAGCTACCCAATTCTTTTGTAACATATCTCACAGCTACTGGTAATGTGTTGCTACACTGTTCACCCCCTAGAACTTACACAATAACCTTTCATTGGCTGCCCTCACCAGGAGATCTAGTTACCATGACTCTTACTCTCGCATTCAAGCCTACTCTCTCCTTAGAAGCACATTGAATACAATATGTCCAGAGTCTCCCTGAACTCAAGAACCCTTCCTCCCTCCGCATTCCTTGTACCATACGCCCATCCCCCATGCACCCCTTTGTATCCCAAAGCTGCTTCACCTTTATGACAATTTAAATCCCCACCCAAAACTACAACATCCCCCATACCACTAACCACACAAATCCTGAAATCTGTCATTTTCATCACCCAAGCCAACCTGTAGAGCATATGCCCAAGTTACTGTAACCACAAGTTTTCCAAACAATATCTCCAATGCTTTAATCCTTTGATTTACTCTCAATACAAGGCAGACAGTGAAGAGCAGCAATACACAGCTGGTAAAAGTAGGAATAGCCCACATAAAAACAAAATACAACAAACCTCTCTAGTATGATAATACAACTGAATTTTTAAAGGAAAATCAAGAGAAATTTGAACCATTACACAACCTGAAGGAATCATGGCATACCGGTAATTATCCTATGTACGAGATGTGCATTACATTTCTGAACAATGCGACCACACAAAATGATTGAGCCTAAGCAGAAAGAAATTCTATTGGAATGGAATGAGAATCACAATGCATAATCACCCAGTAAGCCTCACACCCACCTGCACCACTATGCCCAAAGTATCTGTACTGCTATACATTACATAACTTTGTGAAATACTCAGTTATATTGTGGAAGATGTGGTAGGCCTAGAAGGTGGATAATTATGGTAAATGAAAGGAACATACGGTATATAGCAGCCAATGAGGCTACACGACTTAAGTGATGCTGTCTGGATAAATGCTGCATGAAGTGCATGACCAGGGTCTGACACCTTATTTCACTTTGCTCATTGTCAGGGAAAGAATGGTTTTCATCTACATCCTTTCCATAGCACTTCATGTGATGCAATACAGTGTTGGTCACAATGTTCTGGAAAGGAAATACAGCAGCAGCATTGCTCTCTAACTGATTTACGTGAAATAAGCTGCAGAAGGACGAAAATCCAGGCACAGTTAAGGCTAAAGAATTATACTTTTCCGAAACTGAGAGTCATATATCAGCAGCAGGAATAAACTGAAAATGTCACTTTCATCAAAAGGAGTACACTGACGACTTGCAAACAACCAGAAAGTAACCCGTACTGCACTGGGGGGGGAGGAAGCCAACTTTGGACCCCCCCCCAACCCCCAGCTAAATGGGCTTCATACATCAATATAAGATCCCTGGCACTAATAAAAGTGACCACCTAAGCCAGAAACTAGGTTGGTGCCACTCGACCTCTGAAATCTTCAAGGTTACAGACAGAGCAGAGCAGCTGTGAGCCTGTGAAGAATCATTTGCTTCCTGTGCTCCTAAATCAGTGTTGTAAGCGTAGCGGAGAAATGTCTGAAGTTAGTGAGATACGATATTACCTTCCATTTAACCTCGGTTGCTTGCATTGCCTTCTCAACGCTGCAGGACATAGATCTACGTCACCAGTGTTTTTGAAGGGGATGTAGATCTACATCTCTAGCATGGTACAGGTTAAGCAATAACGTGAATATTTCTTACCTGCAATATAATGAGGCGTCGCTGCCACAATGCATCCAGTCCTCCACTCCACACAACCTGCTCTGGCTTCCTCTCAAAGAGACAGTCTTCCTCTTTCCACTCTTGAAGGTGGAGGCACTTGTTCTGCATCTTTCACCCTTCCTCTTTTGTATCTACATCCTGCCAGCTGTATAGGTCCTGAAAGAAAACCCAATATGTAAGAGAAAGAATTCAATTTACAAATATTTACAATCAAGGAATACAAGTAAGACAGTATGATAAAATAACATCGGATACATTTATGTGAAGCTACAGAATGTGGTGAAAGTTTTTTGGTGTGTTGAATTTGCAGGTGGGTCTCTTGAGTGTGTGGAGGAGTTTCGTTATTTGGGAGACATGTTATGTGCCGGAGGTGGGGCTGGAGTTAGCTCGGTTGCTAGGGTGAGAAGTGGTTGGAAGAAGTTCAGGGAGCTGTCACCTCTCCTGACATTGAGAGGACTCTCCTTACGTGCTAAGGGGTCTTTGTATGCAGCATGTGTTAGGAGTGTGATGCTGTTTGGTAGTGAGACCTGGGCAGTAAAGGAAGAGAATATTCGCAGGTTTAAACCTACAGAAATGACAATGATTAGGTGGATGTGCAGTGTGTCCCTGCGTGCAAGGCCTGGGGGGGATGGGTTTACGATGGAAGAGTTGAGACGTAGGATGGGACTGGAGTGTATTGGTGTTGTGATGAGGAGAGGTAGATTGAGATGGTTTGGGCATGTGGAGAGGATGGGGGATGATAATTGGGTTCAGAAGGTGAGAAGTGTTAATACTGTATTGTGGGACAAGGTCATTAAGTGTGACCTCAGGTTAAGGGACTGAATAGGGAGGCTGCCACAGATCGAGCAGCATGGACAGCTGCAATTAGGTGACCAAGGCCAACGCATGCAAGCATGTTGGAGCCTTCAAAAATGAAAACAAAATTTTTGTCCCTTTGTTGGGGTTACCTTAGGTCCCTAGTCTAGGTGGCATAAGAGACTGCAGCACTGGTTTTTTAATAATTAATCTTCCATGATTAAGGCATCTGGCAATAGATAGATTGAATTTTCCATGTTACAGAATTTAATCCCCTACTGTTACTCAGGCAAACTGAGGCGTCTAGGACCAGAAGGTCGTAAGTGACGTTTTATAAAAAATGGGAAATGAAGACCTAAAGTTTAACTTGTCAATTGAAAACTAATAAAGATATCAGTACTTTTTTTGTTTGTTTGTTTGGGAGCCATAAACGTAGATTTTTTGTGTTTGCAGTACAAGTAGCAGTGCATGTGCACAGATGCTTAGTACAGTATATACATAGTAAGTGAAAATTGGTAGATAGCCGATTTTTGGGTGAGGATATTCATGCATTTAAAACATTCTTATTCCTAAACTAATATAGCTATCAAGGTGGGGATTGTTTAATTTTGAAGAGGAATGCCTAGAATATGTTTGTATACAGTAATCTCTCTACTTTCCGGATGACCACTATCCAGATGCACCAGTGTTCGGACATCATAGGCTGATGTTTGGGGAGGGGGGATCCAATTTTTTTCGACCCATAAGTTTGAATTTGGCGTGTGGTGCCGAACAGTCGTGTTTACATTCCATACCCACCGTCTCCCCCTCCCGCCACTCTGACAGTTGTCTCTGAACTGCCGTGAATTTTTGTTTAAACAGTCATATTTCACAGTGCTAAGGATTAAGTGCAGTTCAACACTGGATTACTGTACCTGCTTCAAGAGCATTTTCACCACTATCACAGCTTTAGAGGTGGGGTAAACAACCACCATGGACATGTAAGTACACTGTCAACTGCCAAATATTTTCCATAATCACTTCTAAATCTTCATTCTTTGGGTACATTTCATTTATTTCATGCTTTGTGTCCCATATTTGAGTGCATAGGCTGTGAGAAAGGTGATTTTTTCAGTGACTGCCATGTCTCTTACATATGTTCACTATCTAGTCAACTGGTGAACATACTTGCCGTACTCACCTCTAAATCATAATTTTGCTGGTTACGTTTTATATACTTCATGCTTTGTGTCCCATATTTGAGTGCATAGGTTGTGAGAAAGGTGATTTTCTCGGTGATTACCATGTCTGTTACATACGTTCACTAACTATTCAACTGGTGAACATATTTGCCCTACTCACCTCCAAATCATAATTTTTCTGGTTACATTGTATGTACTGCATGCTTTGTGTCCCAATTTTAGTGCATAGGCTGTGAGAAAGTTGATTTTCTCAGTGATTACCATGTCTCTTACATACGTTCACTATCTAGTCAACTGGGGAACATATTTGCACTACTCACCTCCTAAGTCATCATTTTCTGGTAACAGTTTATTTATTTCATGCTTTGTATCCCATATTATAGTGCATAAGATGTGGAAAGGGTGATTTTCTTAGTGACTGCCATGTCCGATACTTACACTATGCTGTCAACTGGTGAACACCTCTGCCTTACTCACCTCAAAATCATAATTTTTTGGTTAAAATTCAATTCATTCATGCTCTGTGTCCATTATTTATGTGAATGGGGTCTTAAATAAGTGTTATGCATGTCCGGTAGGGAGGTAGGTAGGTGGTTTTCTGATTTAGGTTGATTTAGGTTGGGTCAGGAATGACTGGTGCTGGAGCTTCGGGGCCAGCGTCCGGACAAGACCACTTTCCGGTCATGCGGTCATGCCTTTGGCTCTGTTACAACGGATAGTGGAGGGATTACTGTATGCCTATCACCGTCTTTGGGGCAAGGCATGCACTCACATAAATACCTCAAACATCAGGAACATGTTATGAAATACCACCAAAAACAGATAAAAAAAAAATAACATTCTCAGTGGAATGGCTGGTATCATGTTTTCCAGAATCACAAAACTTTTTAGCATTCACTTCCATCCAAGTGCCCCAATTTACTGGCCTTTTCTTTGACCTTGAAGGCCCAGGTTGCTCTGATACCACTTCTTGCACATCATCAGTATCACTAGAAGAGGTGGTATCACTCATGATTATGTAGTAATAACAAAACCACTGTAAATATTCAGAAAAAATAAGAGATGCACTATCGTTGCTGCTGTATACAAGATAAAGAGCATGAGGAATGAATGTTTATGTGTGGGATCGTGGGCAGAAGCCTAGCATGGAGAAGGGAGGCATGCACTGATTTGCTCACAACTTCCATGACTGTGCGTTCATTCACTGGAGCTACCTACGTGGAGGTAGAGACGGGCCAGGACTGGCGGGTGCACTGGCGAGGCAACATGGCTGCCCGCAGTGTGGGATTGGCTAATGTGTTATTTTTAAAGGGACAATGGACAAGAGGCCCACCAAGACATAAAGTAACTTGGTGGTGGGATGAGGGTGTAGAAGCCGCAGTTAAGGAGAAGAGAAGGCTTTTCCGGGAATGGAAGAGGGGTGGTAACAGGGAGGAGTACTTGGCTGCCAAGCGCAGGGCTAGAAGAGAGGTATACAGAGCGAAGTCTGAGTCACAGAGACTTTTACTTGATAATCTAAATCATGAAGGAAGGAAAAATATGGTTTTTGGGGTGGCAAATCAGATGAAGAGAGATAATCGGGACATTGTAGGCGAGCAGTGTGTGAAGAATGATGAAGGAAGGGTAGTGGTAAACAGTGAGGATATTAAAGATGCATGGAGAGAGCATTATAGCCGGTTGTTGAATGAGGAGTTTGATTGGGATAGGGAAGGTTTGGAGCCAGCTGATCCAGTGTTTGGGCCTTGGCCTTTGATTGACGCTGCTACTGTGAGTGAGGCAATAGGCAGGATGCGGGTGGGGAAGGCGGCAGGTGTGTCTGGGTTGACTGCCGAAATGTTGAAGGCCTCAGGAGATATTGGGGTGAGGTTAGTCACTGACCTGATAAATATGATTATATATGAGTGTGTTGTCCCAGATGATTGGCTGAAGAGTGTAATTGTAAATGTGTACAAAGGGAAGGGTGATGCCCTGGAAAGGGGAAATTACAGAGGTATAAAGCTCTTAGATCAGATAATGAAAGTAATGGAGAGAGTTCTAGAAGGTATGATTAGAGAAAGAGTGAATATCAATGAGATGCAGTTTGGGTTTATGCCAGGCAGGGGGACCACTGATGCCATATTCATTGTTCGACAGCTTCAGGAAAAATATATTGGCAAGAAAAGGGAATTGTATTTTGTTTTTGTTGATTTGGAAAAGGCCTTTGACAGAGTCCCTAGAGAGGTGGTGAAGTGGGCAATGAGAAAGCTAGGGTTGGAAGAGTGGCTGGTTAGGGTGGTTATGGCCATGTACGTGGGTGCTCACACTCAGGTAAGGGTGAATGGAGCTTTGAGTGATGAGTTTCCCGTGAATGTTGGTGTGCATCAGGGGTCAGTTTTGAGTCCCTTGTTGTTTATCATGGTGCTTGAAGCCCTCTCACGTGACTTCAGAGA
>JAGKTI010041177.1:0-10291 GCA_018397915.1 Birgus latro
AGAGAGAGAGAGAGGTAAATGTGTGTATATATACTGTAAATATATACATATAGAGAGAGAGATATCAGCCACAAACTTGTTGCTTGGAAAGCACAGTCGTAATAGGAAGAGAATCACCAGGGCTTGTATATACGTCTTCATCTTTATTGGTTAACGTTTCGGTACAATACTTTTACCATCATCAGAGCCTAAAAAAGAAATAAAGGACTGTACATGTAATATTCTTCCTTACTGTATTTTAGTCAAAACTAATAAAATAAAATTGCATTAATTTCTGCATAAAAGCCTTAAGGTGTAAAGTGCAAAACGAATACTTTTGGGTGAAATTAATGAACGTGAAATAATGAATTTAAAAATTCATTCCAGGTCAAATAATAATAAAAAAAAAATCCAAAGTTGGGTCTGGTAGTTAAATTAGTTTTAAAATTAAAATGCCCACTCCGACGGAAGAAACAGGGGCGTATGTCACGACCCCAACCCTAGAAGGAGACAACGGAGGGGAAAATTTCGCAACACCCACCCGAGGAGAGTCCACAGGGAGGCAGGTAAGGAGCGTAGAGGTTCAGGCGAAGAGGGGCTCACATCCCCTATCACCTTACGTCCCTCTCGCCCTCAACCCACGACCCACCAAGGTAACAGTACTAACCGCCTACTCTCAAGCCAAGACAGCCGCCCCCCCCCCACGCCAGCGTCCTCTGTCGCCATGCAGAGGACGTCCCCTTGTTATTATGGGGGGATGGGCTCTGCCCCCCCCCCCCCACGCCAGCGTCCTCTGTCGCCATGCAGAGGACGCCCCCTTGTTTACTTACTGCCACCCTCTGACGGGCTCTCCACCCCGAGCCCGTGCCACACCAGTGTGGCGAATCTTAAAAAAAAAAAAAAAAAAAAAAGCCTCGCCAGGTTCGGGGTGGGACTACCTCCTTCGTCCCAGGCAGAGCCGTGACACAGGCCACCGTCCATGTTGGGTACGAGGCAGAGCAGGCCACCGTCCGCTCCTCAGCTGCACCCCCCTGTAGGACCGCAACACAGGCCACCTTCCATGTCGGGCAAGAGGCAGAGCAGACCACCATCCGCTCCTCACCTACACGTAAACACAGGAACAGCACCACTACACAGGCCACTGTCCGTGTCGTGTACGAGGCAGAGCAGACCACCGTCCGCTCCTAAGCTGTTACCTGTGGCGGCACCACGGTACAGGGCACCATCCGTACCAGGAAGGGAGGATGGGCCACCATCCATCCTCCGGCCACCCCCTTTGCAGGGCGCAGGACCACGACACGGGCCAACGTCCGTGTTGGGTCTGATGAACAGGCCACTGTCCGTTCACCTCCTGTAGTCCCTGGAGATAGAGGAACCGCCGTGTCGGCCACAGTCCGCACAGGGAGGGCAGAGCAGGCCACCGTCTGCTCCATATCCTCTACTCCTGGGACATGCTGTACAGAGGACTTCCCTGACTCGGACATCCACCAATCCTGCAGCCGAGCAGTACTCTCTTTCTCTCCCCACGGAGGCGAGCCCCTGGAGGAGCTGCAGCTGGAGGAGGTTTTGAGTGGTCGTGTGATCAGCCTGGGGATTCACGCTCTACAGCCAGCGCCCCAATGATGACCCTGGCTGCCGAACTCCCAACGGAAGAGACGCCACAGACCACCACTGACGGTGATTCCACCGAAGGCAGACTGCAGCCTCCAGATGCCTAGGGGCATCCCCAGGACCTCGGGGCGTGACCTACTGAGCCCAACCGGCCGGAACTCCGATGTCCAGAGTAGGCGCAGACAAGAGCGCCTGCTCCCCCTATTTGGCCTGAGTCAGGAAGGCCGGACCCCATAATGAGGCCCTGACAACAAGGGGCTGCCCTCCACACTGCCCCGCAGCCCAGTGAAGATGACTCGGCCCCCGGTAAGAGTCCCGTGCCTCCTGCAGGAGAACGACTGCCCCGGGACTCCCCCTACACCTGGCCGTCACCTGTAAACATCCCAGGCAGCCCAGTCGCCCAGTCCCAAGTGCCTAGACAGTGTATTAGAAATTTTGTATCTGTATCTATCTGTGTTGTAACTAAGGTAATATACGTGTAAAGTTGGCTCAGCCTAGTTTTTATGCCCTGTTCCTTTAGCTGTATGCACTTGACCCGGTCTTGAAAAGAACCCTAGCATAATAGCTCGTGATCAAGGTACAAGGAGTTGAACCTTGAACACGTAGCATAACAATGGTGGCTAACAGTGGTTCTTGATCCGGTCAGCAGCAACGAGGAACAAAAGAGAAAGTACAGCAAAATGGCAGCCAAACCTCACGTCTCGTTACCCAGGTTCGACCCAGAACAGTACAATATAACCACATACCTATCTATAATCAGACCACTCCCAGCCATAGGATTTGAAGATGACAGGCAGATAATAGCAGTAACGCTGCCTCACTTGGGCAAAGAAATGGTGAGCATCGCACCCAAGATCGTCTCAGAGCTGACATGGGCCAACTTCACCAAGATTGTGACACAAGTAGTCTCACCATCCCTTGGAACTGTCATAGCTCTATCACAGCTAGACGCCCTCACCTTCAGCAGTATCCTAGACGACACATTCATCCAGGCAAACCGACTCAGCGCCGCAGCATACCCAGACGCCAATGCACCCAGGACCAGCACGTGTTTAACAGTTTACTAAGGATCCTCCCGGGCATCATCAAGCAACACTTCACCATTCTTGAGCACTCAGGAGACCTTGATAATGTCACCCAGCTAGTAAGACGTCTCCTAGCCGCCCATCACCCCCCCCCCCAACAGTTCAACGCCGTCAGTAAATTCCCAAACCACAGACGCCCCCAGCTAACCCAAGCCCCCCAACAGCTCCCACCATACCCAGAGCACACCCCACCAAAAGGCACCCCACTCCAAGGGAAAACAACAACACGATCACCATCAACCCATGGGAGTTCTGTGCAGGCAGCAACAGATGTCCCCTACATGACATACGTGAACAACCCAAAGCTGCCTGGGGCAGAACAGCCACTCAAGGGTGCCGGAAAGTCTCCTCACTCAACCAAGAGGGCGCCGAAGACGACTCTTCCCTCACCGATGACACTGACCCCAGGGACATAGAAGAAGAATATGATGTCCCACTGGATTTTTAGGCCTGCCCCCGCACCTCCCCATGGTGGCGGGGGCCACCTCACAAAAGTATCGATCCCCAGTCTACAAAAAGATGAGGCTGACTGTGGTAAAAGAGAGGCTACTTGTGGATACAGGAGCAGCCAGGTCATGCCTTTATACTCATTTCTACTCCTGCCACAAATCGGCCTTTGGCCCGCTTTTCCCCACTTCAGCCCACCTCGTGGACACAGGGGATGGCCCCCTGCCAATACGTGGGGAAACCCGGGCCTTGCGTCCCGACACTTCACAAACAAGTCTCAACTCAGTGTAAGTTCATCGTGTTCAACTCCACCTGCCGTACATATGATGGCCAGCAGGGACTGGACCTCCTGCAAAGACTACACACCAACATAGACTGTCACAAGAAACATCTCTATTTCCAAAAACCTCCAGAGCCTCCTCAGCCACTATGCATGTGCACCCCCCCTTTCCCCCACACCACCCCATGGCCCCCCGACACCACTCCCTGACCATCCCCCACCACTGACCCTCCCCACCTTCCCCACAACCATTGCCTCCGCCCTCACCATCCATTCTCAGCACAAGGCCTTGCTCCACCTGAACAGGCCCACTGGAACCACCGTCCTGTTCTTCCAGGACCTGCCATCCGGGCCCCTTTCATCCTGCCTACTGTCCCTCAGCTATCTTCCCCCACGGTAGCTCGATCGGTAGAGAGTTGGCTTGCAGTCCCGTGGGACCCAGGTTCGAATCCTCGCTGGTGCAGGGAACAGTTTAAGGATTTGAATTTCATTAAATCAGGCTTTACTGATCTACCAGAAGACCCGCCGACATGTCGTAAAAATAACCCCGCTAATACCAATACACCAGTCCTGTATGAGACAGCCCTAGCATGTATTCAATATGGATGGTGGGTGTTAAGCGCCGAAGTGGTGACATGTAGAGGTGTGTGGTATGTAGGAGGACGACTGGACCTTGATAGCAGGCTGTAAAGCCTATGCCCAGAGTCGGACACATAAAAAAAAAAAAAAAACTAGGGGCAGTACTGATCACAAACCTCGCCACCACCCCCCCTCCCCCTCCCCAAAGGATTAATCATCGGAGAAATGGAAGAAGCCGAGCCCTGTGCAAACCTTTCATCATCCCCCACCACCCTACCACTCCTTCCCGATTACCTATCACCACACCAAGCCGACAGCCTCCAACACCTACTCCTGGACTTCCAAGACTTATTTGCATCAGGACCAGTGGAGATTGGCCACACCACGTACCTGACGCATGAAATCCACACTACAGGACCACCAATTCACCAACCATCAAGCCAAAAAATTCCCAAGCAGCGAGCCAAGGAAGACCAGCAGGTCCAGGAAATGCTTGATGCTGGCATGATATCACCCTCCACCAGCCCATGGTCCTCCCCAGACGTCCTGTTTAAGAAAAAAGATGGCACACTACGGTTCTGTGCGGACTACAGAAAACTTAACCATGTGACAACCAAGGACGCCGCCCCCCTACCTAGAATTGACAACTCCCTCTACTTCATCTACGGAGCCTCATGGTTTTCCACCTTAAACCTGCAATCAGGTTACTGGCAAGTCCCCGTGCATCCCAAGGACAGAGGCAAGACCGCCTTCTCCACCAGCAACGGGAAGCACTGTGAGTTCAACGTCCTCCCATTCGGACACTGCAATGCCCCAGCCACCTTTTCCCACCTGATGGAGTCCATCCTCAGTGGCCTCACCTGGGAAATCTGCCCGGCCTACCTGGACGACGTAATCATCTTCAGCCGAACATGGGCCGACCATCTCCATCGCCTCAGGCAAGTTTTTCAACGCATCCACCAGGCAGTGCTCAAACTCAAACCCTCTAAGTGCATCCTAGCGGCACGCTCCATGGCTTTCCTAGGACATGTCATCTCAAAGAAAGGCATCACACCTGACCCCGACAAAACTGCGATCCATCGCAGATCTCCCTCTACTACGAGACGTCCCCGTAATACGTGCCTTCCTGGGACTCACCTCGTACTACTGGCGCTTCATGAGAGGATTTGCCAACGTCGCCAAACCCCTCCATGACATGCCAAAGAGGGGAAGCCTTTCACCTGGACAGACGATCAGATCACCGTCTTTAACACCCTGAAAAATAAACTCATCACCGCCTCGCTTGTCGCTTTCCCCGACTACACCTTGCATTTCTGGCTATACACTGATGTATCCCGACTGGCAATAGGCGCCATCCTCGCACAGGTACAAGAGGGGCGCGAACATATCATAGCCTGCGCCAGCCGCACCCTCACCCAGGCCGGGAAGAATTATGCTGCTACAAAATGAGATTGCTTGGACATCATACAGGCGCTAGAACACTTCCGGGCCTACCTCTCGGGGACACAGGTCACTATCATCACCGACCACCAGTCTTTCCAATGGCTGCACCAGTCAGACACCCACAACACCCAACTCATCTGTTGGCGAGAAACCCTGGAGGAATTCAACTATGAAATCTCCTATCGCTCTGGAAAATTACACACCAACGCAGACGCCCTGTCCCGACTACCAATCAACTCTCTCCACGCCGAATCCAACCTGCCCGACCAGTGGCACATCAAAGATTGCCCCCCCCCCATGGATACCACAACACATCTTCACCAAACTACACCAGCAGGGCAACCATCTATTCATCCAGTCAGGCCACATAGTGCTTGACCCTAACACCGCCCTTGACGTCATGACCCACCTCCACTCTGACAATGGCATTCACCTGGGCACAACGAAACTGCTGCGAGTCTTCAATGACATCTGTTGGACACCCAGCCCCTCCAACTTAGTCAGACAAGTTGTCTAAGCCTGTCGAGCCTGCAATCTGGCCAAAGACATCACCTGCACCACCGGCCCATCAGGGAAAATCTCCTCTCAAAAACCCTGGCAACTCCTATCAGAGAAGGTGGTTGGACCTCTCCCACCTAAGTCCAGTTATAAGTACATCATCACATTCATGGATACCTATTCCAAATTCCTCATCGTCTTTCCCGCCAAGGAACACAATGCCCTAACAGCAGCCGATGCCCTCGTCCGGCACGTCTTCCCCTACTTCAGTATCCCACAAGCCCTAGACCCGGACAATGCCCCAGAATTCACTGGCAAAGTATGGGAAGAACTAGCAGCCATTTTCGGCTACTAAATCTCGCACTCCTCTCCCTACTGGCCCCAGGGGAATGCAGTGTGCAAGAGAAGCCATTGCACCCTTCTTAACCCGAGGCATCCCGTCGATGTATGGGTACGTCACAACATTTTGTCACAGCTAGACCCATTGACATACGGGTACGTCGCACAATTGCAAGGTTCAGAATTTGCACAGTTTTCAAGTTTTACAGGTGATTTTTGGTAGGCATATGTGGGAGACCTTCCTCTATCTGCTGTCAAGTGGGGATATTGACTGGCCCTACCTGACCCCCCTCCCCCCCTCCCCCCACACTCGGCAATTCACCTGTTAGCAGTGACCTGGCCAGTAAAGACATGTTGCCCCACGGTCTCTCCAATGACGAAATTCACGGTGAAAGTGATTCCTGAGGTGGAGGACAAAGAAATAAAGAAGCTAGAGCAAGAAACAAACAGAAGTGATGAGGTGGTAATGTTGTAAAGGAAGGTGCCATATGTGGATGTGTTTGGTGACTGAACAATGCTTCTATTGCCTATATAATTGTGTGAAAACCAATATGGTCTTGTACCATTCATAAATTTGTACCAAATAAATAAATAAATACATAATTCAAAGTGGCTTAAATTAGTTTACCCTTCCATAGTTCGTTTTCTTTGAGGCCAGATACCGTGAGAGAGAACGAAAGGTAAGGCTGACTCGTCACCTGTAGCAACATTTATGAGACCAGGAGGGTGATTTCTCTATGAATTTTCAATGTTTCTCACCAAAAGCGAAGGTTTGAGCCAAAAAAAAAAAAAATCCCGAAATTGCTCGGGATTGGGGAGTATCGGAGGTAGGAAATCGGTCGGGACGTGAAGGGTTAACCAGGAGTGGGCTAGGGTAGAGGAAACTAAAAATGAAGACTAGCCAGCACACGTCAAAATCGTGCAACGGGACATCAACACCTGCCGCAACAGAACGGCATCATCCCACACAAAAGGGTATTTGGAGAGGCCCCCCTCCTGCTACCACTGCGGCAACACTTCCAACCTCCCTTGACATCTCCAACAACAGACCCCCTCCACCACCTCAAATGACAATTGCACCATCTGCAAAAACACCAAGATCTGCAACTCGAAATCACCCCCGCCAGCCCACACAAGCCAGGGGACTTTGTCATAGTTGCTAAACTTCCTACCCCCAACAAAATGTCACCTTGCTTCACGGGACCAAGCACCATCACCCAAGTCCCCAACCCCTACCAAGTCACCATCAAGTACCACGATACCCATCGCACATACCGCAACCGACATGTGCGCCCATTCAAACAACCACCACCCCTACAACCCTCAACTCGCCACGCCACTTCACCGCTAGCCGCCACCCCACTCCCTGCCTCTGACTCATACCACTTTTACTTTTCACGCTTCCCTACCTCATCCTTTCCCTTCCCGACTTTCCCCTCCTCACCCCCCCCACCTCCCTCCTCACCTTCCATGACATCATCGGATGATTCACATCCCGCTCTCACGCCATCACCACCAGCTCAGCCGTCCAGCCCTACTATTCCAACGCGCCCCCACCAACGCACACCTCCCATCTCCACCCACACACTGACCAAATCATCCATTTCGCCCCCTCCACACTCCTCACCCACCCACACCACCACCCCGATGCCCCCTCACAAACCCCAAACCCCGTCACCAGCACCACCAGCACACCCAGCCACCACACCATGCCGCTGCTCACCAACATCATTTCTCACCACCACAATGACCAGATCTGGCTGACTCTTATGCCCACCACCCAGATATGCCACCACACCCTCACCCACACCCCCAACATCACCCATACCACCAAGAACACCCACTCCCGCCTCCCACACAACACAACCCTTATCACCCTCCCCATTCAAAAAGCACAGTGGAAAATTCCTCTCCCTCAACTCCCCAGGGAGAGGATTTGCACCTCCAAAACATAAAAAACCAGGGCAGCACCACCACTAGCCAGCATACAGCCACAGGACGCTGACCCGCCACCATCACCGACGATGAGCATCCAATGAGTGACGTGGATTTCAGCCCAGGGGAAACACCTGCATGTACGGGGGACACCTCACCTCCTCCGCCTCCTACAGCACGCACAACACGCCTCCATCCTCTGTGTCACCTACACACTCCATCAACACCCGAACCAAACCATTGACCACTGGTCCAACTTCCTTTACCACCTGACGCCTACCCACCAAGCTGCCCTCTCAGATACCTACCACCTTCAGCCACGAGGGCGTGACTTCCTCCCCCACCACAGTGGTAAAATGCCCACCCTGACGAAAGAAACAGGGATGTATGTCACGACTCCCACCCTAGAAGGAGACCACAGAGGGACAGATTTCGCAACACCTACCTGAGGAGGAGACCACAGGAAGGCAGGTAAGGAGCGTAGAGGCTCAGGTCAAGAGGGGCTCACATCCACTACCACCTTATGTTTCTTTCGCCCTCAACCCACTACCCACCAAGGAGGCAGTCCCAACCACTTACTCTCAGGCCGAGACAGCCCTCGCCAGGTTCGGGGTGGGACTACCTCCTTAGTACCAGGAAGCGCCGTAACACAGGCCACCGTCCATGTCGGATATGAGGCAGAGCAGGCCACCGTCCACTCCTCACCGACAGGTAAACACAGGAACAGCACTGCAACACAGGCCACCATCCATGTCATGCAAGAGGCAGAGCAGACCACCGTCTGCTCCTCACCTACAGGTAAACACAGAAACAGCGCCGTGACACTGGCCACTGTCTGTGTCGAGTATGAGGCAGAGCAGGCCACTGTCTGCTCCTCAGCTGTTCCCTGTGGCAGCACCGTGGTACAGGCCACCGTCTCTACCGGGAAGGGAGGATTGGCCACTGTATGTCCTCTGGCCGCACGCAGGACCACGACACAGGCCACCGTCCTTACTGGGTCAGGTGAACAGGCCACCATCCGTTCACCTCCTGCAGTTCCTGGAGATGGAGGAACTGCTGTGTCGGCCACCGTCCGCACTGGGAGGGCAGAGCAGACCACCGTCCACTCCCTATCCTCTATTCCTGGAATGTGCCCTACAGAGGACATCCCTGGCTCAGCCTCCCACCATTCCTGCAGCCGAGATGGACTCTCTTTCTCTCCCCACAGAGGTGAGCCCCTGGAAGAGCTGCAGCTGGAGGAGGTTTAGAGTGGTCCTGTGATCAGCCTGGGGATCCACGCCCTACAACCAGCGCCCCTACGATGACCCTGGCCGCCGGACTCCCGACGGAATAGCCGCCACAGACCACCCCTGACAGCGACTCCACCAAAGGCAGACCGCAGCCCCCAGACGCATAGGGGCGTCCCAAGGACTCCGGGGCGCGACCTACCTAGCCCCATCGGCCGGAACTTTGATGCCCAGAGTAGGCACAGACAAGAGCACCTGCTCCCCCTATTCGGCCTGAGTCAGGAAGGCCGAACCCCACGACGAGGCCCTGACAAGGGCCTGCCCTCCACGCCTCCCCGCAGTCCAGTGAAAATGACCCGGCCCCTGGTGAGAGTCCTGTGCCTCCTGCAGGAGAACAACTACCCCGGGACTCCCCCTACACCTGGCCGCCACCTGTAAACAGCCCAGGCAGCCCAGTCGCCCAGTCCCAAGTTCTCTAGTCTGATCTGTGTGTTGTGCCTAGACAGTGTATTGGAAATATTGTATCTGTATCTATCTGTGTTGTAACTAAAGTAATATACGTGTAAGGTTGGTTCAGCCTAGTTTTTATGCCCTGTTCCTTTAGCTGTATGCACTAGACCCCATCTTGAAAAAAACCCTAGCATAATAGCTCGTGATCAAGGTACAAGGAATTGAACCTTGAACACATAGCACAACATCAACAACAACAAAAAAGTAAATAAATAAAGTCAAGACCGTTACAAAGTGAGGCAAGAATTCATTACCGTATCAAAAACTTACGTAAATACTAGTAAAAAAATTCTAAAAGTAAAATAAATAAATAAATAAATGCAATAGACGACACAATAGTTAGCAAAACTTTATTTCGT
>JAGKTI010041179.1:0-10290 GCA_018397915.1 Birgus latro
TTGGATACTCAGACAGTACCTTTTCAAAATTTGGTAAAGTTTTTGGGCCTGCATTTGATCGCATACTGAACTTTAAATATCATGGTAATAATTTAACTCCTTGTTGTGATAAACCAATAAATGTCCCTAATTACCTAGCGTGTAATACTTGTGAAACTGAGAGGAAATCTTTATTAATGGTGTATAAGTCCCTTATTAGATCTAAGCTGGACTATGACAACAGGCGTATGGATCGGTATCTGATACCACATTGAGGAGGCTGGATGTGTTACAGAATAAATGTTTGGGAATGAGTCTTGGAACCTTAAGGTGTACACGTTTAGCTCAAAGCGAAGTGGAGGCAAACGTGCCTTTCCTCCATATTCGCCGAGACCACTTTATATCTTATGGAATAAGAACCTTGAGAAAATCTGATATCGGTAATGTGGCCTGTGCTCACCTGTGTCAACACCATCCTGTGCGGGGAGTTTGCTGGCCACTTGCTGTTCGCCTCTGCTTACTAACTCATGAGCTTGGTGTGGACAGCAGTGACTGTGACAAGTTGGTTTTATAAGTATACCTCCTTGGGAAAGATCCAGATTGGAAATTGATGTTTTGTGGCTCCCAGCACCGAAGACCAAGGCATCGGAGGCGAAGGTCCACCACTTGTTTCAAAACATCCTCATGCATATTTTGGGGTCCCGCCTGTTGTACACTGCTGGCTCCAAGTCAGGAGAATGTGTGGGTGCTAGCATGTGGTCGACTAAATATGCCCTCAGGTTTCGGTTGCTGACTTATACATCTGTGTTTACCTCTGAATATTTTTGTGACTGACAAAACCATAGACCATGCTCTAAATTCTAGGCATGACTCATCTGTCATATTTTCAGATTCAAAGTCAGCCCTTTAGGCAACTGTATCTTGCAATACTTATTCTCATGAGATCCAGGGCTGCATCGTTAAAAAATTGCATTTGTGGAACAAGTCCTTAAGCTGATCTGGGTACCTGGTCATTGTCATATCTACGGCAATGAGCAGGCTGGCTTACTAGCAAAGTAGGTTGTGGAGCTCCAATAGACTTCGGACTTTCCTCATGATCTATGGTCGAGTCTCTCCCTTGGAAAGAAATCAATAAATCTTCTGTGGCAGGGTCAGTGGACTGGACTGAATATACCAATGTGCAAGCCACTCCTTGTTGGCTAGAACAGTGCAAATCATTCCAGTCACTTGGAAGAAAGAGTACTGGCACTGCTGTGGTTAAATAGCACACGTCTCACACTTACCTTGCCATATAACAAAAGACAATTTCCACCATATTGTGAAAACTGTGGTGTGGTATCTATCAGTTGTATCATGCTGCACTGTCGGCGATTTATTCGTGGCCATGCTTCAGTTCCAAATTACTGTGGTGCAGCAGCAATCCCCTTCACCCTTCCCATCATCTTGGGTGATGGGAATAATGTTTTGGCTGATAAAATGGTTTCTTGAGGGAGACCAAACTAATGAGAGTGATGTGACTTTTTCTTTTGGTTGTGGTTCTTATCGACTGTGAGTAAGTATATAGTGTATTGTTATGTCCCCGTCCCCACACTGCCACAGGCTCCAACAGCAGTAGTTCAGTATAGGAAGGACGTTGCCCAGTGAGCCATTCTTCCTATGATCAGCCTTTACGTGTATAGCTCACAAGATCAGCGAAGATAAGCACTGACTTCTTAAAGTTCACTGTCTTTATCACACAAAAACAGCTGAGGCAAAAATAAACACTGACTTCTTAAAGTTCGCTGTCTTTATTTTCCAGATAATTACACTTAATGCTTTCTAACTTCACTTCACTTTTCCCACCACCACTGGAGCTATACAAACTTTACTAACTGCAATTGCGCTTAATGCTTGACAACACTTTGCACTTAATGCTTGACAACACTTCACTGTTATTACACTTCACTGTTTTCACAAGTACTGAAACTATAAATACTTCTACACCACTTCTTTGTTTGCCAACAACTCATCACTACTTTCACAAGTACCGAAAATATACACACTTCACTGACGCTGCACCAGCACCCAACTAAACTTCAATCAAACTGACCGGGGCCCAACTAAACTTGCTATTGTCTCATCCCTTCTCCTTATATAAGCTTGCATTGCCCGAGAAATTTCTAGCACGAACTCGACGGTGCAAGAGTTAACAGTTACCAACTAAGAGACAACCAAAATATGCTAGTCTTCTTACATTACATAACACTCTAAATCATTTACCAAACTGAAATTAAATTACATAGTTTAATGAGCAAGCACATAAATAAAATATTATAGAGAAAAAGAGCATAAAAATTAATGCATAACTTACGAAACAACTATGCTCCAAACAGCAGGCAAACTGGCAACTCTGACTCGTACAGAAACCATCCTACCGTAAACAGGAAACTTCTGGCAAATCTAGCTTCGTAACATTACCCCCTCCCTAATTCTTTGTCGTCACGACAAAATTACACAGAATATACAAACATAAACCTTAATTCTAATGAAACATCTAACTAAACACAAAACAATCCTTCAACTTATCAGATCTTCTTCTGTGCCGCTTCTGACGACGTCCTTGCTCCTCCACACAGTCCACTCCTCCAAGAAGGTCTTGTTCCTCTTCCTGATTTACTTCTTCACTCGAGAAACTGTCACCATCCTCTTGCACTTCAGCTCCGTGGTCCTCCTCAAAATCCTTGGCTGTTGGAGAGCATGATCCCTCGGAGATGCCCCAGCTGTACTGTCCTGGCCCATGGTACTGCCACAGACAATTCACGTGTACAACCTTTGGGCGAGACTTCCTGTCTCCCCGAATCCGACAAGTTACGTTTGACGGGCGGTCCAACACAGTGTAAGGCCCGTCCCATGAGCTGTGCAGCTTCGGTGACTGTCCCTTCTTTTGCTGAGGATTGTATAACCAAACTTGATCGCCATCCTTGAAGCTCACCTCACTTCCCTTGGTATCATACTTGCACTTCATCACCTCTCCTGAAAACTTGAGGGCTCCTTGCACTTGATGATGTACCTCAACCAGCTTTCTTGAAGGTGCTTTGCATAACCGGTGCTGTTTGTAGGCAGCTCTTCACCAGTCGAGCAGGGCAGTACTCCCAAGGTGGATGGAAAGTTAGTCATAAGGAGAGCTGGTGTTCCTGTTTCATCAGCCCTCAGGACTAGTTCCCGACCATCCCCCTTTGCTGAACTTTTTCAGTGTTTCAGTAACTAAGACTAGGCCAGCATGCTCTTCCATACAAGTTCTTAAACTGTCAACACCAAACAACATGCACAGTACACACTGCACTTTCTTTTCAAAATTAACAAGTAAAATGGTTACATTTAAAGATGCCTCGGAGTCCCTAGGGAGGGGGAACATAAATGCCCCCGTCATTCGCCTCTCTCCTGGTGATGACTCTGAGAGATGCCTGGAACCACTGTCTGACTCACTTCTTCATTTATGCAACATTCGTGACCTTTCCTTTTACTTCCCTTCTGTTGAGCATCACCTCTCCTCCTCTAAACCTCATCTTCTCTTCCTTATGGAGACTCAGCTGTCTGAGGCAACTGAGAGCAAACCCTTTTCTGTATCTTCCTACTTTCTCTATACTCATTTCAAAGACAAAGGTGGCTGTTGTGTATATGTACACAACGACATATCTCACTCTCCTGTTCCTGAACCTGATTCTTCTGAATACTCTACTCTCTGGCTTCGGCTCTTCTGTCATTCTCTGACTAAATATATATATCTGTGCTGTTTACCTACCTCATAATTCTGCTGACTATCAAAAATTATTTGATTATCTTACTTCTACGATGGAAGACATTCTAGCCATTTCTCCTTTCTCTGAAATCCATTCTAGGAGATTTCAATGTTCACCACGACCTTTGGCTCTCCTCTCCTTTCACTGATCCACCTGGTGAACAAGCCTACATCTTTTCTATCATTAATGACTTAGAGCAGCTTGTACAACACCCTACCCGAATCCCTGACGGCCTTGGAGAGTGTTCCAACATACTTGACTTCTTCCTGACAACTAATCCTTCTTCTTATACTGTTAATCTTTGCTCTCCATTGGGCTCCTCTGATCACAACCTTATCACCTTAACCTGTCCTATCGCACTTTAGAGCTGCGGACAGGGCGGCCCTCAGGCAGAACATCTTTGATTTTCCCTGGAATGATTATTGCCTACATGGCTTTTCGCATTACGGAGGTTATTCTCTCGGGCATGGAAGCATACATTCCTTTCTCATATCCTCTGACTAATGCAAGAAAGCCTTTGTTTAATCACGCTTGTTCTAATGCTGTCCGCAACAAGGAGAGGGCCTATGAAAGGTATGAGAGCCAACCCACCCCTGATTCACATCTTTTTTATATTTCTGCCCGGAATCGTGCTAAGTCTGTTCTTCACTCTGCTTAAAATAATTTTATCCGTGCTGTATGCTCTCAACTCTCCAACTCGAATTCTTCTCACTCCTTCTGGCACCTTGCCAAAAACCTTTCTAAAAACTTTTCCTCATCATCCTTCCCTCCTCGTTTCTACTCTGATGGCTCCGTAGCTATTTCTTCTACTGATAAAGCAAATCTCTTCACTCAGACTTTCTCCTCCAATTCCACCTTAGACGATTCCGGTGCTGTTCCTCCATCACTTCCCTCCTCTGACTTCCTTATGCCTGACATTAAAATATCTTCAGCTGATGTATTTTCTGCCATCACTGGCCTCAATACTAAGAAGGCATATGAGCCTGATGGAGTCCCTCCTGTTGTCCACAAGAACTGTGCTTCTGTGCCAACACCCTGCCTAGGTAAACTCTTTCATCTTTGTCTCTCAACTTGTACCTTTCCTTCTTGCTGGAAGTTTGCTCTCATTCAGCCAGTCCCAAAGAAGGGTGATCATTCCCAGCTCTCTAACTATCGTCCAATTGTTTTAACATCCTGTGTCTGTAAAGTTAAGTCCGTTCTTGACATCTCAAAGGCTTCCGATCGAGTCTGGCACAAATCTTTAATTTCCAAACTGCCCTCTTACGGCTTCTATCCTTCTATCTGTGCCTTCATCTCTAGCTTCCTTTCTGGTCGTTCTATAGCTGCTGTTGTAGACAGCCATCGCTCTTCCAGATCTATCAACAGTGGTGTTCCTCATGGTTCTGTCCTATCACCAACTCTCTTCCTTTTATTCATCAATGACCTGCTAATCTGTACTGTACATCTGACCCTATCCACTCGTACGTACGCTGATGACTCCACCCTTCACCTCTCCATTCGGTTCCCGCAACGTCCATCTCAGCAAACAAGGGATGAGGCTATGGCAAACCTAATGTCTTACTTGGCTCATACCTCTGACTGGGGTAAAAATAATTTTCTTGTTTTTAATGCATCAAAGACTCAGTTCAACCCGGCAAAATCTTCCTCAGGAATATGCACTGACGTTTAATAATATTCAGCTTAATCCTGCTTCATCCTTGAACATGCTTGGGGTCTCATTCACTCGTGACTTATCTTGGAAAGATCATATTACATCTCGTGTAAAATTTGCTTCCAAGAGATTAGGTGTGCTAAACTGACTCCGTACCTTTTTTACCCCTGCACAGTTGTTAAGGTTATACACGGGTTTCATTCACCTGTGTAGAGTACAACTCTCATGAGTGAGGAGGCTTCCCACATACAGCTCTTCTCAATAGGGTGGAGTCAAATGCTTTTGGTCTTATCAACTCTCCTCCTCTTACTGGCTCCCTTCAACCTCTGTCTTTCGCCTCACTGTGTGTCTTTATCTCTTTTCCATCGTTACTTCAATGGTCACTTCTCCTCTGAACTATATGCTTGCATCCCTCACCTCTACGACGGGCAAGTACCACTCGTCTAGCACCCGTCTAGCAACAAACTCTCATTCCTTCTCTGTCGAACTCTCTAATGCAAGAGTTAACCATTACCCCGAGTCCTTCATTTATGGAACAGGTTGACTCTGGAACTGTCTCCCTCTGTATTTTCTACATCCTATGATCTCCAGTCTTTTAAATGCAGTGTGTCCAGGCATCTCGAAATGATCGGATCTTGAATTTGGCTCTCTCTTGTATTTTTTTTTCTTGGAAGGAACGGTTGCGGGCTCCGGCCTTTGGTTCCTTCTTCCTAGCATTTAAAAAAAAAAGTGATCTTCCCATTAACAAGTCAACGGTTAAGCATACCTCGTGGCCCAACATCAGTTTTGCAGGGGTGTAGCCAGTAGATTCATGAGATGCAGAATGATATGCCATCAACAACGCAGGTAATTTCCAGACCCAGTTTGTTTGTCCATCTACGCAGTACTTGGCCAGTTCTTGTCCTAGGGTCCAGTTAAATTTCTCCACCATGCCATCTGACTGTGGTCTTAGTGGTGTCGCCCTGGTCTTCCTGATCCCCAATAACTGGCAGCACTCACGGAACACAGCAGACTCAAAGTTTCTACCCTGGTCTGAATGTAACTCTTGTGGTATCCCAAAACTTCAGAAGAACTAGTCAACCAACACCTGAGCAACAGTTGCAGCCTCTTGATCAGGGATTGCATAGTCTTCTGGCCACTTTGTGAAGTAGTCCAGGGAGGCGGTAGCTCGATCGGTAGAGAGTTGGCTTGCAGTCCCGTGGGACCCAGGTTCGAATCCTCGTTGGTGCAGGGAACAGTTTAAGGATTTGAATTTCATTAAATCAGGCTTTACTGATCTACCAGAAGACCCGCCGACATGTCGTAAAAATAACCCCGCTAATACCAATACACCAGTCCTGTATGAGACAGCCCTAGTATGTATTCAATATGGATGGTGGGTGTTAAGCGCCGAAGTGGTGACATGTAGAGGTGTATGGTATGTAGGAGGACGACCGGGCCTTGATAGCAGGCTGTAAAGCCTATGCCCAGAGTCGGACACATTAGAAAAAAAAAAATCCTGACACACATATATCGGTTTCCTCTTTCTGTGGATGGCAAAGGTCCAGCAATGTCTACTGCAACTCTTTCCATCGGTGCACTCACTTGGTACAGCTGAAGAGGGCCGCAACCACGTTTCTTGTGTCCCTTCTTGGCACAGAACACATCACAGGCCCGACACCACTCTTCAACATACTAACGCATGCCAATCCAGTAGAACCTCTGTCACAGCCGGCTTAGAGTTTTCTTCACTCCCAAGTGCCTACTGGTGATCTTGCTATGGGACTCATTCAAGATCTCTGACCTCATCTTTGGAACCACCAGTTGCCAATACTTGCTGAGGCCATAGGGTGTCTCCTACTGACACTTCAGTAGTCCGTTATTCAAACAAAGAAGGTCCCACTGACTCCAGTAATTCTTGGTTGCGGGGCTCAACCTGGAAACTTCTTCCCAAGATGGTCGCACTGTACTCCGCTGCAGCCACTCTAGCACTGGCCATAAATCTGCATCCTCTACCTGCATCCTCTTCAGGTCTGCTTCATCTGACATTGGCCCTGTCACTGCAGTATGGCTGCATTTCTTACTTAGACCTTCCTTTTTACTACACTGCCGGCGTTCCAGATCGCAAGGCCGACGACTCAAACTGTCAGCATTGCCATGTACCCATTCAAAATTGTGCTGCACCTCATAATTGTGCTTGTCTAGCTTCCCGAGCCAGCGTGCCAGTTGTCCTTCTGGATATTTTAGTGTTTTCAGCCACTTGAGTGCCGCCTGGTCCGTCCTTATGATGAAGTTTGACCCATACAGGGAGGGATGGAAGAAATCAAGGCTCTTCATCACTGCCAAGAGCTCCTTGCAGGTCACACAGCAGTTCCGCTCCAGTGGGCTGAGCTTTCTGTAATATACTACCACATACTCTTTCTCATTCTTCTTCTGTGACAGGACTCCACCAATACCATAGTCACTAGTGTCACAGTCCAAGATAAATGGCTGCCTCCGATCAGGGTACGTCAATACTGGAGAGCTTGCCAATGCATGTTTGAGTTAGTTGAATGCTTTCTGAGTCTCTGCTGTCCATGCAAACTTCTGTCTCTTCCCCAACAGCTTGTGCAGAGGGCAGCTATTGTCGCAAAGTCCTTGACAAAACGCCGGTAGTACGTACACAAGCCAAGGAAACTCCTTAGCTCCTTAACACAAGTTGGAACCGGCCAGTTTTCCACAGCTGCCACATTCTCTGTGTCAGTACGGATGCTGCTCTCTCATACAATGTGTCCCAGGTACTTTACTTCCTTCTTAAACAAGTGGCACCTCTTGGGGTTCAGCGTGAGGTGCGCTGCGCGGATCCTGTCCACCTCTGACAGCCTCTCTAATTCCTGGTCGAAAGTCCGTGCAAACACAATTACATCGTCCACATAGATGAGGGCCGTCTGCCAGTGCAGGCCTTCCAGTATGCGATCCATTAGATGCTCAAAAGTAGCTGGGGATTTGCATAGGCCAAAAGGCATTACCTTAAACTGCCATAAACCCCACCTGTATGAAAAGGCTGTTTTCTCTTTGTCCTTCTCTGCTACCTTGACATGATGATATCCTGCCTTCATGTGTGTGTGTGGCGCTGCTTTGTTGACATCTGGCCAGCTGTTGTTCCTGTGTTTCGACCTATTTCTACGCCCACAAGAGACCCCTAACTGCCTCTGTTTATATATGTGGTGCGTGAAGATGCTCTGCATGCATTGGTTATATTGAAGTAGAAGTTACACATGGACTTAGTCTTTTTCGTGGGGGAAAAGTGAATATCCTGGACACAAACCTCCCTCAAATATGCTGCCATTTTCTGCGCATGTGCAGTAAGGGTGTGATGTCACAACCGCTGCCACGACAACCACGACGCCGTTTCCATAGTGACGGCGGTGCTACAGGTTAGGTGACTGTCCAGAGCACAGTCACCTGCTCAACTATGCCAGTGCAATCTTTAGTTGATTTGTGTAAGTTACAGCGAAATCAACTGAAGAGTATAAATAAGGATGAGCTTATTGATGCCATCTTATCTGCTTCAGATGAAGATGCTGGGCCCAGTGCCAGGTCAGAAGCACGTTTAGCAGATATCTCAAAGGACTTGGCGGATCTGAAGAGGGGCATTATGTCATCGGAGGGAGACATAAACAAGAAGCTAAAAGAGATGCAGGAGAGAATTGATACTCACACAAGCATTATCCTACAACAGCAGAAATTTCTGGAGGGCATTGATCGGAAGGAGAGAAAACTACCTTGTGATGCTTGGTGTGCCTGATGAAGGGGAAGCTCTAGACGGTGCTACAGACGTCGATACAAAGATCGGCAAGGTAATGTCCTGTTTTGGGAGTCAACACGCTGATATGTTCCTGCCGACGTCTGGGCCAAAACAACGGTAACGACGGAAGGAAACGCCCCGTCCTGGTAATCGTAGAAAGCAAGGGTGAGCGAGAATAGATACTGAGCGAAACATGTAAGCTGAAGGACCATGGCTCACCTTATGAAAGGATTTATGTTAAGAAGGATCTTCACCCGGCAGTCCGGCAGGAGTGGAAGCGCTTACGCAGGCCGGAAAACCAAGGTTGTGTGATCCGGCTTGACGTCAAGGAGAAGAAGCTATACGGGGATGGACTGGTTATAGATGAGTGGAAACTTAATTCCTTTTAAGACGACCACAAAAATGCATAAGGATTGTGTCTTGGAATATTAATACAATGAGGACTTAGATGGAAAAAGATAATGTAATGGAAATGCTCTGTAAGTTTGATATTGTGAGTCTAAATGAAACCAAAATATCTATACCAGTATCCTTTCCAGGTTATGTTTCTTATGTTAGTTGTGATAGTGATAATCCCCACCGTGGCAGCACGTGTGTTCTCATTAAGCAGCATCTGAATCAGTACGTCACCGACATGGATACAAGTATTGTGGATCAAATCTGGTTTAAGCTTATCTGTGTCGCGGGTGTGCTCGGTGTATGAGAAATGTGGCAAATCTATTGAGACCAGTAGCTCACGAACAGCATTCCTAAATCTTGCATTAAGGTCATCAGTGACTATACAGCCTTTATAATGCTCACTCATCTTAAACTTTGCTTGCACAATGCTAAAAGATGCATGGCTAAAATATGGTGAATCTGAAGGCGGTATATAACAGCATCCAAACAGCAGACCCTGTGCGAGTGGCGAACGATAAGGCTAGTGCTGTTCTCGGCATATGTGTGGAAGAAAAGATTGTAATACTGAATAAGTTAAGGTGTGGTGATCATTGTTTTCCAAGTAACCTTACTTACCGCCAGGGCAGGCATTGGGTATCTGAACTAGATATCTGCCTTGCCTCCTCCAGCCTTGTAAGGGACATTTTTTATTATAAAGTTGATAATGATTTACTGTT
>JAGKTI010041182.1:0-10290 GCA_018397915.1 Birgus latro
ACACACACACACACACACACACACACACACACACACACACACACACACACACACGAATGGCAGGAACGAATGCGCAGTGAGAAAGTTGACAGTAGAGTTGCGCAGCCTTCCCCAGACAATAACATGGTGTTCGTGTTCTCTCGTTCTCCTCTCTTTAATCTGTTCTCTCGTCTCTCTCTAATCTGTTCTCTCGCCTCTCTTTCTTCAATCTCTCTCCCTTTTTTGTCTTGCGTTACATTTTTTCCATACTTATTCACCCCCCTCCCCCCCTTCTCCTTCCTTCTTTTCCTCCTCCTTTCCCCCCNACACACACACACACACACACACACACACACACACACACACACACACACACAGTATCTATCTATGCATGTATCTATATTTATCTCTACGGCATCTACCTATTCTCGTATATCCATCTGCTCTCTCTCTCTCTCTCTCTCTCACTCTGAAATCGAAATGGTTGTATTTTTTTATTTAACACTGGACAAAGGCAGCGCAGAGGCTGGGATGTTGACTGAGAGCTGGAGGGTAACGGTGGGATGGAGGGAGAGGGAGAGAGAAGGAGGGAAGGGAGGGAGGGTATGCGGGAGGGGAGAGGGGAGGGAGAATGAAGGAAGGGGAGACGTGGAAGGAAGAGACACAGGTTATGGGGAGGGGGAAGGGGCGAGGAGGGGGAGGGATGTGGAGGAAAGGGAGGGGACGACAGGAAGGGGAGAGGTTGGGGAAGGGAGAGAGAGGGGCGAAGAGAAGGAAGAAGAAAGAGGGGCAGAGGGAGAGAATGAGGGAGAGAGGCGGAGAGAAGGAAGAAGAAAGAGGGGCGGAGGGAAGGAAGGAGAGAGAGGGCCTGAGGGAGAGAAGGAGGGAGGGAGGGAGGGGCGGAGCGACTGATGGGCTGGGAACGAAAAGAAGGGAAGGCGGGGAATGGAAAAGGAACGGAAGGTAATAAGGAGGAAGAGTGAGACGGAGGGAAGGAAGGAGGGAGAGAGGGGCAGAGGGCAGCAAGAAGGTGAAGGGCGGTGGGGAGAGGGGAGGGATGATGGAGGGCGGGAGAGGGAGAGACAGGACGAGGGAGGGAAGGGTGAAGGCAAGTGAGGAGAGAGGAGGGGCAGAGGGCAGCAAGAAGGTGGAGAAGGGTGGAGGCAAGGACGGAGGGGAGGGGAGGGGAGGGGAGGAGGGGGGAGGAGAGGGGGGAGGGGGGGGAAGGGGGGGGGGAGGAGGGGGGAGAAGGAGGGGGAGAGGGAGAAAAGGGTATGTCGGCAACCACAAACATCGTACTGGGTGGATGTCCGGGCTTTGGTATTCGTCAGCCTCTGGTGTTTGTGTTACTGCCACATCTTGCATACATATACCGTATACACACACACACACACACACACACACACACACACACACACACACACACACACACAGAGACTGATAGATAAGTCAGATACAGAGAGAAGTCTACTGACCCCAAATATAGAACAATGGAGAACACAAAGACACAACAAGAACAGGTTACTTACATACATACCCGATACATACATACATACAGGGAGTAGGTACGGTACAGCAAATCCTTCTTGGCGATTTATTCTGCGTACCAAATCTTAATAATCTCTTACGATATTTATATCTTTATATTATCAACATGGTTTTCTCCAGTAACACACCTGACGATATTCCAGTGTAACGTGCAAAATAAATCATGGAGGAAGAGGTGTTAGGACATCCCCACAATCAATGAATATATATCCTGTACAAAGCTTAGATGTTTCTCGTAGTTAACTCATACTCTCTGACCGGAGCTGCCTTTTCACCCTAACGCGGACTAAAATTTCTCACCATCTCAAATGCTGAACTGTAACAAGAGCTTAACACTAGACTACTGCGCTAGTCATGAAGAAGTGTTATGGAATGGGTGCAGAGCCATGGGATTTCCTTCTGGCATTAAGCTCGAAACAGGCAGCAAAAGGACGAAAATCTGGACCAAGTTGATTGCGAGAGGAAGATCACGGTGAGCTACTCTGTGAATCTCAGCACAGGATGAGTGGACGATGACCCAAGCTGCACCGTCCATACACAAAAACCCGACTCTTTACCATGATTTCACAGAACTCGTTGAATCTCCTGGATGAATATAGTAACGTAGGAACCCGAATATGGAGTCAGGATTCAAGCCCCTTCACCAAGAGATTCTTTTGCTGAATAAAATCGTCTGGAGGTATCAAGGGTATGGTAAGACGTCTAGTACTGAAAACGTTCACTATAAACGTTTCTGGTTCATTACAATAGGCCTCCCCTCAGNTGAGAGAGAGAGAGAGAGAGAGAGAGAGAGAGTACTGAAACAAATTATTAGCACATTAGACATTCTCGCAGCTGAAGGGAACAGTCTGCTGATAAACAAATAAATAAATAAATAAATAAAATGTCTTGGTAGTGAAGTGGAATAAGTTAAATGTATAAACGTGAATGTATAAAGTCTTGAAGGACAGCACTCACACCTCCACACCCAACCACACCCACACCTCGCCACCCACCCAGACATCCACACGAAATTTGCACAAGAGAAGCGTCGTATTTAAGCAGTGTCAAGTGTGAAGTGTTGGCTGGCCACTAACCGATACCTCACCCCCTCTGTGCATACTCATTAACCCTTTCACTACGGTTGGTACACCTGGGTATTTTATTCAGGCTAACACCAGATTTTGTTCAGACCAGGGAAGCTAATCCAATCAAATGCTTAAAAAATATCCAATAACAGTCTGCCTGCGATCTGTGAACCATTATTTTGTTCAATCGAGAGAAATACCAGCAATTAAAAGATAAAAACACAGACCCACAGCCTCTTCACTACAATGCCGTCTTTTTCACATTCAGCGTCTCTAATTCTGTGGTAAGTGGGGGTGCTCGCCATTCACGCACCTGATGTAGCACTGTCTCCGGGTGGCTACACTGAGCGACAAGCCAAATAGTTCCCTGTAACCCTGGAAACCATTTACTACGGTAGGTGTTGATTATATAACCAGATGACGCCTGGTGGTTTACTGGGTTGGAGTGTTCCAACCGGATTGTCCGTAAGGGTTTATATCCAAGGAGGGGTTGGGGTTTACTGCTCACATAATGCCACTGAGGGAAGAGTGAGGCTGGTTAATCTTGCATGAAATGTCGGGTGTAGCCTAGCGCCGGGCCCCTACGTTCCTGATGGGCAAAGGAGAGGATGATGAATGACGGATGTGCGTCTCTGTGAAAAGTCTGCCCAAAACTGAATAAAATCGTCTAATGGCGGCAAGAATGATATAATATTGACGACTTCGGGACTAGCTACTAAGAATCAGATTTCTCTGTCTGTCTGTTTCTCTCTCTCTCTGCATACTCATCAACACTTTCAAATCAATAACTCACTTTATTTCAATCTTGCTGTCAGTCGATTTTTTTTTTTTACCGTAAGACAGACCTCTAGTACTGAAGGGGTTCATGAAAGTTGCATCTAACACCTCAGATTCGATAAACCTCTTAAGCTGAACAAAACCGTCGTGTTACAGGGATAAAACGAAAAATACATCATCGGACCGAAGGGATCTCGAAACACCCACCACCACCTTCACAACGATGCCTTTTTTTTTCTTCTTAATAGTATCTATTTCCAAACAATTTTAATCACTTAGGAAGAATCTGTAAACATTCACTACGTCACATTTTTCCCCTACTGCAACATTTTCTTTTATTCAATGTAAGAAGACTATCCAATAATGAAGGGGTTAATCAAGACTATATTCTCGCCCTGTGCATACTCATTAAGGAATACCCACCCTTAAAATGATCTTGCAGTATCGAATGCCCATTACACGTCAGCACGAAGAGCAAACTGCTTTCACACAGCCAGGCCTCCTCAAACACAAGGGCCAACCCGAAGGTGATTAAATACATTGACGTGGGGCTGGAGAGGGTCGCCTTCACGTGGTGCCACCGATATGACCGAGTAGCTCCGCTGCCTGGGAATGCACACGTCCCTCAATTCCCTCCCTTTCCCCCCCAAAGAGGATGGTGGACTACAGGAGAAGGGTCACTACAGTCTGCAGTCCACTGGGTTCACATTACGATGAGAATGAGGATACTGCTACTACTGTTGCTTACTACAACTGCTTCCAAGACAGCGTGAGTTTTAATATACTTCTGCTATCTCTAAACGATTTTATTCAGCTCAAGAGAATTTTCAGACTGGTAAAGTTAACTATCGCCTTCGCTACCCCCCTTCCCTCTTCATTATCATATGTTTGCCCACAGCTGAATAAAATCGTCTGGTGGCGGCAAGAAACAGAAACATACGTCATCGGAGTAAAGAGGTTAAAGATCTTCAACCCACTAACTTATTTTCTCTCATTCTTACTTCCTCCAGACCATCTTAAATCATACTGAGAAGGACCTCTATACTCATTTTATTCTGACTTGGCTCAAAATTGCTCTCATTCCATCTTGCATACTGAGCTGAAACAAAAGAGTAACACTAGAATATGATGCTAGTCATGAAGAAGTGCTACGGAAATGATGCAGAGCTGTATTTCTTAAACTAAAAATAATCACCAGGAAAAAGAAAACATGTCCTGACGCTGAAGGAAGTGAACGTTTTCCGAATCCCATCCTTTTCAACGTTCCATTATAGAATCACGAGCCACGTCAAATGTTTTCCAGCGCACGATCATCTCATCCTTTCACTCTATGCACTGAAGGAACCAATTACTTGTGATCGTGACAGGAATGCAATGTTGCAAGCAGTTTCCTGGTGTTATAAGTTGCATCACTGTAGATACAGGTTTGGTACGGTATTACGGACTCCTGTATTATTAGAAGCTGCAATTTACTTCCTTAAGTGGTAGATCATTACAAGGTAGGTTTCCTTGTATGATTTTGCACCATATGCGCTTGTATTGTTGCTACGACCTGAAGCTGCATTTAGCAACCTAGAGTTAGTTGCAGATTGTCTTAAGATACAGATTTTTGTCAAGGAACTGTAAATAATTTCTTGAAGTTTCTGATTACATTCTAAAATTGTAGATAACTATTTAAAGCTAGAGATGACGACCTAAAGTTGCAGATGTTCGGATGCACCTGCAATCTACGGCCAGGTGTTGTTGTCACGACCTGTGTTCCTTGTGGCATCCTCTAGTTACGACCCTCAAACAATGCCCCCCCCCCCTCTCTCTCTCTCTCTCCCTCCCTCCCTCCCTCTCTCTCTCGTTATTATCAAGCGCCACTCAATTTGGGCCCGGGCACGTCCTAATTGATTTTCTGTAAGTTCTCATGCAGGTAATAATGTGGCGGTTGTGTGGTGAAGCGTGAAGGTCCCTGCCTGCCTGCGTGAGCCTCGACTTCGGTGTTTAATCCCACTCTCCCGGCCAAACAATGGTACCGTAAGCTGTAATTCTCCATTGCCTGCCTTATTACTGCATCTTAATCCTCGCACTATTACGATACCGTACTTCAATTTTCCATTCTTCATTTTAATCCCTTCACAATGGTGGTATTTCTTTATTCTTCACTTTAACCCTTTTACTATGATGGCATTCTTGTTATTCATTTCCTATTTCATTCCCTTCACTATTTTGCCATTTCTTTTTCCAATTTTGTCAGCATCAAATGATATTATCTGGCATACGGTAACCCCTCACTGTAACAGAGCTAGAAACAATCTCTTTTTACGCGTAGTTCTCGGAAAACACTAATCTGTGGTGTTAACGACAGGTGCTTCTACTCGCCACTGTGAAGCCTGTCCAGGTGTGATGCTTAACCCTTTTAGTACGGCGACGTCTTCTTATCTGATACCTGATACTACGGATAAATTTAATCCTTAAGGGGGATATCAGTAACTCTAGACGGGGTTAAGCTCCTGGGGCAAAATGTAAGCCAAAACACTTGAGGTTTCCATGATATTGGACCACTAGTTTCAACGTTGATGTGATGTGCAGATGAGAAGCGAAGACAAAGTATGAAGGACATAAATCTTCAGTGCTATCCCTTGCCCTTTTACTGCCTTCCACTACCCCTATCCCGCCCTGCCTTCCACTATCCCTGCCCTACCCTGCTAGTCTGCCCTATCCTTACTCTGCCTTACCTGGCCCTACCCCTTAACTTCCCTGTCTGCCCATACCCCTGCCCTGCCTGACCCTACTCCTCTAGTACCATATCCTACACCTACCCTGATCTGCATGACCCTACCACTTGCCTACCCTGCCTGCCCCTTTCCTACTCTGCCTGCCTCTTCCCCTGCCCTGAACGCTGCTATCCGGAGCAGCAGAAGCAGGAGGGGCGGGGTGTAAATCATGGTTGCTGCTCTAATTCTGGGGTTGGGGGATAATGGCAGACTTTCTCTCTCAGTGTCCGGCTCTGCCACCATCACGCCATAACTTCACGGTCCATGATCAAAGCGTCACTCTCTCTCTCTCTCTCTCTCTCTCTCTCACACACACACACACACACACACACTTGTTCTTCTTAAATACGAGTCTAAGCCATCATGTACCAAAGACGATTCATCAAAGGAAGACGACTAAAGCAAAACATTTCTAATTCTCTTCGTTGAAATGTTACCTCACTTTCTCCGCTCCCTAACCCAAGAGAATAAACATACAACTCAGCTCTACTAAACACTCTCAATCCACGCATCCACGCTAAAGGAAACCTGCAGAGCCAGAATTTTTCCTCATTATCCACATTCTCTTACTTCACTTCTCTTACAAAAATAGAGCCAAGATTTAAAATAACGCTTCAATACCATCCTTATACAGACCCATTAACTCCTACATGGGGGTCTGTCCTTATCTGAATGAAAAATTTTTGGATGCAGAATGAAATGAAAATAATACACGTTCTCGAGTGAAAGGGATAATAATAAAGGCGTTCGGAATTCATGCCAAACTGGATTTAATGGACACTGATTTCAACACTGCCTATGCTAATATAACCGAGTATAATCTAATATAACCTAGTCTAAGCTAATATAACCTATTCTAGGCTAATTATAACCTAGTCTAAGCTAATTATAACCTAGTCCATGCTAAAGGTAGTGTAGTATAATGGCCAGGTGGTAGGCACATTATACACACCCCTCCACAGGCCCCCTCCCGTAATTGCAGCCATCGTGGAGGATTTACAGTGTTCCTTGAAAAAGCGGGTTGCCTTCACGGGGTACGGGGCTACATCATGCCAGGCGTGAGTGGATCAGACAGTACGGCTCATCCCTGCCCTCTCACCCCTACCACACCACTCCACCACACCTCTCACTTCCACTCACTCCAGCTTCCTCCTTACCCAATCACACCATCCTCTCACATCCACTTACTCTCGCTTCCTCCTCAACCACTGCCCTCTCATCCCCAACCACACCACACCTCTCACATCCTCTCATTCTCGATTCCTTCTCAATCATTCTCTAATATCATGCACACCCTCGCCCTCTCAAATCCACTCACTCTCACCTCTCCTTACCCAACCACATACCACCCCTCTCACATTCACTCACTCTCGCTTCCTTCTTAACCCTTCTCTTTTATCACGATCATCCTCGCCCACTCATCCTAACCACACCACACCTCTCACAACCACTCACCCTCACTTCCCCCTCACCCTAACCAAACCACATCACACCTCTCACAATCACTCACCCTCATTTCCTCCTCACCCTAACCACACCACACCTCTCACATTCACTCATTCTTACCTCCTCACCCCTGCCCTCTCACCCCAACCACACACCACACTAGCACTCTTACACGGACATACACTCAAACATCCTCCTCACCCGCTCACATCCTTGGCCTATTCTTTACATGAACATAAAGAGGAAAACTGCAGTCGGTCGTTCGGCTCATGTACGAGAGTGACGTTACGAGAATCGAAATAAGACAGTGACAGCAAAGATGAAGAACAGGGCCCTTCTCTTAATTCACATTTTTCACAATCTCTACCCTCCATTTTCAAGCAGCTTCGTTTACTGTCCATTTCCAATCAATACGTCCACTCTTCAATCCACTCGTCCATTCCTCTTCATAACTCTCCATCCTCAATCTCACTACTTCGTCCACTCTCCATACTCACCCTCACCCCTCGTCCTTCCTTCCCACTACTCTATCCCTATTTCGTCCACTGACCATTCCCAGTTCAACTACAATTTTCGTTCACCCCCAGTTTCCACTCCTCCCTTTACTTCTCCCTCTAATTTTCGTCCCATTTACCATTTGCACTTCCACCATTTCGTCCTCTCAAATTCCACTACTTTCCTCCACTGTTTATTACATCCACTGCTCACTCCATTTCGTCCACTCATCATTCTCGCTCTAATTCTTCCGCTTTTCACTGTCACTCGATTTTGTCTACACTTTCACTCTCGCCACGTCACTCACTATCTGGTCCACTTCACGTTCACTGCTTCGTCTACGCTTCACTTTCACTCAAATCCAACCACTCTTTCACTCTACTTCATCCATACACTTCCCTGGTCTTCCCTTCCACTTTCACTCTCTTCAGCCAACCCTCGTCTCTCTTTAACCTCTGTGGCTTTTCACTGTCTTTATCTAGCACTAATCTTTCACCCATTTTATGCTCGATTAACGTTGCTTTTTATCGATTAATTCAACTCTCTCTCTCCCTGCCTTTAACTCTCCAATCACTCCTTTCATCTCCATCCACGTATTTTTTTTTTATCCCCTTCCCTGCCACTCCATTTTTTTCTTCAATTATTTCCACTCTCTGCTCCCTTTTTTGATTATCACAGGCTTCCCCTCAACAACCACTCCTCTCTCTCTCTCTCTCATACCTCGATCATTCATACTCTCTATTTATCACTGACTTTCTTTATTACTGGACTCCACCCACCCCAATTTTTTTGTGGAAATTATATGTGGTTACGATGATTATGAGGACTTTCACTCTGCACTCACGTCTCTGTCTATCCACCCTACTCCTCCACTTCTTTGTCTCCACTCCTCTTATTGTGCCTGTCTTCTTTATCTTCTCCCTCTTCCTTCTTCTTTACTCTTATTTACTTCCTAAGATTCACTGCGTTCTCTTATATTCTTTCCTTTTCATTCCTTTCTCTCCATTTCCACCATTATTTCCTCTTCTATCACGCCTTGCTCTTCTTCCTATACTCACTCCATTTTCCTGTGCTATCATCCCTCTCCTCTTTGTATTCACCCTTTTTTTCTTCCCAATCACCCTTTCTCCCCTTCCTCTCTATAATCCATATTTTTCTTACCATAGCCACCCTATTTTCCTTCCTTATCACCTCTTCCTCCTCATTAAATCCACCTCACTCTCACCCTTTCTCTCCTTCCCTCCGTAACCATCCAATAATTCTCTCCTATCTCCTCCTTCTACCCTCATTTCCTTCCCTCCCAACCCTCTCTTTTCTTCCTCTCCATTTGCATTCCATTTTCCCCTTCCCAACACCCACTTCGCCTCCTCCACTTTCTCCTAATCCTATTTCCTCAACCATCATCTGTTGCAATCTATCATCCGTGTTTGCAACGTCGGCACATTCTCCACCACAACTTGCTTTGTATATAATTCTGGCGCAACCCACATCCCGCTTCCATCTTGCACCACCACCTTCTCGATCTGCCATTAGTGATCTGCCAGTTGCCAACACTTCCTCTTCCCCTTCACTCTATTTCCGAAGTGCAAAGTCACCGATATTTGATTCCGTTACAGTTCGCTTATATTTTCTTTAGTTACCCTTGTTATTTGGGCATCCATCTTCTTTAATGACTGAGTCTGTCACTCATTTCTTATGTTTTACTTCCGTCGATTTTACTTTAATGTTCAAAATTGATATAATCTTTAAAATCCCCGCTGCTTCTTACAGTTTGGCACTGTCAGTCATCCTAGAAGTGAAGGGTCAATGGAGGTCATATCTACCCCCCCTCCCCACCCTCCCCCTCTCTCTCTCCCTCAACAATACAACAGACACGAGATAAATATAAACACGAACATCCTTGTAGCAAAGAAGAGCAATAACATCACTTCTCCCTTCTTCGATATCCCATGCATCGCCTTCTCCATCTTCCCTTCATCAGCCCGTGTCAGTCCAGCACAGGAACAAAGGCTCCATCAAACTCTAACCTATTGCATATTCTGCCTCTCATATCCCACTTGTAAATAAATGGGGTCAAAGTTCACGATTCCCCCTTGTACAGCAGAGTTGGAAAATAAAGGTGGATTAATCGCTTCGGCCCAAGGACGTGTAACATGTGGCACTTTAATAGCTTTTTGGACATGTAGGGTGTGTGTGTGTGTGTGTGTGTGTGTGTG
>JAGKTI010041183.1:0-10289 GCA_018397915.1 Birgus latro
GTGTGTGTGTGTGTGTGTGTGTGTGTGTGTGTGTATGTATACTGTATATCCGTGTGGCTCTACTACGAGTGGTAAGCCAAATGGTATCCTGCTTCCCTGGATTGGGATACACAAATTCACTTATGACCAGTTCTCTATCGTAACGCAAGTTTTGACATACAGGAGGGACAAGGAGGCTGCAGAACCTTCCTCTTAGTCCTGTTCTACCTTCATGAAGAACTCCTAGGTTATGATACGAAAATTATGGCAGGTTATAATTGATTTCTGCAGAAAACGAAGGAATGGAATGCAAAATCTTCCCTTGTCTTGTTTTCCTGTAAAACTATATATAAGCTAAGACGAGGAATCGATCGTAAGTATGTCTGAGAAGCTCACCCCAGGAAGCCATTTACTTCGCTAGGTGGTAACCATATAACCAAATGACACCTGATGATCTGTTAGGTTAGGATGCTCCAAACGGCCGGAGCCTACAGAGGTTTCCATCTGAGGGATGGTTCAGGTTTCTAGCTTGTACAATTCCACTCAGCAGCAAGGGGCTGGTCACCCGTGTCTTTAATGGCTGGACTGACTGGACCCACGACGCCCCGGTTGTAATGGGGAAAACTGGGGCTGGCTGATGATGGTGATACCAGAGAACAAAATTATGCATCTCATGGGCGATCTTTCTAAGTAAGGAGATTGGATATTGATTTTATTAACCGACTCAGTATGTAAATCCCTCCTTGGTTGAATAAAATCAGTCAGGGGTAGAACGAATACTCCAATAAAATGAATTCATCTAAGCGCCTAAGTACTTGCCAGTTCCGAGTGAGCATGGCGGCAGAGTAGCGATGAATCGATGTATACGTCCACATTAACATGATCCTAACATAGTCTCCATCTTGGATACGAATGTGTTACGGAAAGGAAATTGAGCGTATTATTATCTTATTATGTCATTCAACTCCGTGAAACTAGGTGCCAAATTACCTACATCTCCACTAAGGTAACATGGATGATCAGTAACGATAACATATGAAAACTGATGCTGCATTAATACACAGTTAGTCATTGGCATCATCAATCATTTGTTATTACATCTATAAACTGCATTCTTACTTTTCGGAGTGTGATCACGTGAGGCTGTATCACGCTCTTGGGAATAAACGTTGATAGCCACCATTAGTCTTATTGTTTCCCAACGGTGACATTTTCTTTTATCTTATCCATGCCATATCCAGATGATTCTTATCGAATTTGGGAAGACCTGTCGTAATGAAATGATTTATGAAGACTGTTTCCTATCCCATCGCTATGTGTCTTACGTCACCTGAATGAAATGGCTGGGTGGCACCAAAAGTAAATTATTACAGACAGCCTTATTTAATGTACGAATGTAGGGGAAATAAAAACTCTTGACTTGCACGTTAGCATGATACAGCCCCAAGCCACAGTTTACCAACAAAAACTAATGGTCACATTCTGTTCTGAACCAAATGGACAGCAAACGTGGAAGCAGTCTACTCAGCGCTATGTGCTTCGCCGGCCTCCTCTTTCAGATAAAACTTGGCTAACATAGTGTCACCTAATGGGTACTGTCAAGGACAGAACCGTAACTTCCCTTGGTTTACGACCCATTACCTATAAGAATGGCAGAGATAGGACTCAACCCCTATAATACCATATGCTGTTATCGTGTCTCCAGGCAGCCCAGATCTTCATAACCCACAGTACTTACAGCAGAAAATAATTCGTCCGGTGATACATATTGTGTCTTCCGGTTCATGTTAGCCCAGATAATAATCACATTCCTGCCACGACAGACCGTCCACTTCATCATAAAGATTCTGTTCAGCCAGGCAGATAAGTACAGTATGTTGTCTTCTATCATGATTTACTTACAAATGATGTACTTAACACAATTTCCAGTGTGCCGTCCATTCACAAATCCAGGCACCCTAGTAAGCTACCCAGTGTTAGTGATTTTGGCAGTCAGAGTGAAATGGCAGATTGCCCCATGTAGTTTTGGCCCCACCCACCGGGGCAGCAAAATCCAGTGTGTGTGTCTGTGTCACTTCCTCAGTGAAACACTCTCCCTTTATGAAGAGAGCTGACAAGGAGGCATTCTGCACCCTGGGTGGAGAAGCGTCCACGTGAGAGCCAAACCTCCTCACTTTTCCTTACACGTCGTCGTGGGAAGGACCCTGTGGTAGGACACGACCGTATTTACGATCGAATCCCTGTTGTAATTTTGATTTGTTTCTGCAGGAACAACTAGATATATGGGATTATTAACCCGCCACGTCCCGACCGATTTCCGACCTCCGATACCCCCCAGTCCCGAGCATTTTCGGATTTATTTTTTTTGGCTCAAACCTTCGCTTTTGGTGAGAAACATCGAAAATTCATAGAGAAATCGCCCTCCTGAGGCTATAAATGGTGCTACAGGTGATGAGTAAACCTTACGTTTTCCCTCTTTCTCAGGGTACCTGACTAAAGAAAACGAACTATGGAAGGGTTAACTAATTCAAGCCACTTTAAATTACGCACTTATTTATGTATTTGGTACGAATTTATGTGTAGTACGAGACTATATTGGTTTTCACACATTTATATAGACAATAGAAGCATTGCTGTCACCAAACACATCTACATATGGCACCTTCCTTTATGACATTACTATCTCATCACTTCTGTTTGTTTCTTACTCTAGCTTCTTTATATCTTTGTCCTCCACCTCAGGAATCACTTTCAACGTGAATTTCGTCATTGGAGAGTCCGTGGGGCAACATACCTTTACTGGCCAGGCTACTGCTAACAGGTGAATTGCCCAGTGTGGGGGGGAGGGGGAGAGGGTGGTAAGGTGGGGCCAGGCAGTATCCCCGCTTGACAGCAGGTAGAGGAAGGTCTCCCACATATGCCTACCAAAAATCACCCATGAAACTTGAAAATTGTGCAAATTACGACCCTTGCAATTGCGCGATGTACAGTCGTCAGCAGAAATTCGCTGCAAGGCTATTTTTATGGAGTGCATCAGCTGATCTGGCAATAGTGTACAGTCAGTAGTTGCCACATATGCATTTAAAAGCCGTTTATGATTTTTTTTTTTCAATATTATTATCAGTAGAGTCGGCTAGAAAACAGTTTCGTATACAAATTATATCCATAACATAAGAAAATGTAGAAGCCGTCAGAACTTATAAAATGACGTAGGAGAAATTCATTTGCTGTTTCAGAATAATGTAACTGCAACCTCCTTCCCCTTCTCTACCTTCCTCCCTCTTGGTGTCCCTCCCACCCCCCAACTCTCTCTCTCTCTCTCTCCACTACTTTCTTTACCCCCCACTCTGCCTGCATTCTTTTCTTCTATTAACGGCAATAAATAACCCAGTATATCCACCACTCTGGACTGAATATTCTTGTATTCTTTCTTCTATATTCCTGAAGCCACAATTTTTGGTATGACGTCACTCGTGATATCCTACTCCTTTCTCCAAACTTGATGCAGCGATCTGAGTAAATATTTGTTCCATTCATGCCCCGTGAGTCGGTGAACTCTATCATAACCCCATACAGAGGTGTAGTTATAATGGATTCTACGAACTTAATCAGAACCCCGTTAAACCTCACACAGTCACAAGCTCCAAGATCATGGCCCAAATCAACGATAAAATAACCATCCGAGGACGGATAATTGGAATGAAGGAAGCAGGACACTCCACTGCTGAAATATCTCACGAACTAGATGTGTCTAATACAACTGTTGACAAATGGCGGAGAAGGTGGAGAGCAGAAAGTAATTTGCGAGATCGTCCAAGGTCTGAGGCGCCTAGGAAGACTACCACCGAATCATAGCATAGAGGAAGCATCAAGAACTCCGATTACCAATGGTGTTGCTATCAGGGACAATCTCCACGTGCAAGTATAGAGTGATACAGTGCGTCGTCGACTGAAGGAGCATCACAGAATTCCTGCAGAGAAAGAGAAACTGACTGACAGAGACACCGCAATCTTCGCCTCAGAGGGGGAGGGGTAACCATATAACAAGATAACAAGGTGAAATGGAGCTTACTACGGTTCCCACGATAACTGGGTGAAGAGACGCAAATGCAGCGTCCATACGGGAACCAAACCTCCACACTCTTCCCCGTGCCCCACTGTGACAAGGCGCTGTCAGCCGCAAGAAAACATGAGTTCACTGCACGGGATGGCCCTTCACTGGTTGCTTGCCTGTGTTTTATGGATCTTCATGGGCAGACAGACCGGGTTTGCTCAACACCCACACATAGACACATGAGTCGACCTTTAACACTGTCTTATAGTCTAGTTCTCTTATTGTTTGTCTCAAGACTTTATCCCTTCGATCTTGTTTAATCTTTATCTCTTCCACCAAGTTCTGATCCAAATCAAATCAACACTGATCGAGCTAACCTTGCCCTGCAACCTTGGCCTTCGACTTTTCCTCATGACTTTGAGCTTTGATTGTTTTCAAAATTCTAACCTTTTCACTCTTCAGCCCTTCCACAAAGTTTGTTTTACATGGAATAAACTCTGTTTCAGCTGATCTTTGCCATGTGACCATGACCTTTACCCAATTGTTCTAAAAACAAAAGATTTTCTTCTTACTTCATCTTCAACCTGTTACAGCTGCAACAACAAACAATATTGTTACGGCAGCAACAAAACAAAAAAAATGAATCAAGCAGACACAACAACGAACATTAACGATAAACCAGGTATAACAGAAATCACCAGTAGCAACAATACTGATACTAATCCGTATCCAAGAGGTGGTGGTGAGGTCGGCAGGTGCTGGCCGAGGAGGAAGCCTTAACTCACCCACCAGAAAAACAGTTTAGCCAAACGGCAATGTACAGGAAATTATGTGAATGACGGAGAAAATGCTGATTTCAGTTTATTGGAAGTTTGTTTTAAAAACATAAAATTGTGAGCCTGACATAACGCAGAACTGATACTTCCTTGCTCTTTCAGCATTCATAATAGGAAAATTATTCTAGATGCGGATGAAAATAAACTTTCATTCTAAAAACTGAAGATAAAATATTGAGTTTTTACCTAGACTATCTTAGTAGAGCTTCCTGTGAGCATAGAATTTCCATGTCTCTTCAAGATATAAAGTATAAGGCTATTATACGATGTTAGTAGAGGTTTTAGTATGAGCACTACTTCCTCTCAGTAACTGCACAGAAGAGATAGAAGATACTGAAGAGGAGGGTGGGAGCAAAATGGCTGCTGTAAATAGGATGGGTGTGAAATTTGCCTCTTGAAATATATGATAAAATGTTGTGGATAATAACGCGTTGTGGTGATAAACGGGGGCCTCGGGTTGGGGGGCTTGTGGTCCCGTAAAATCCAGCCCCAGCCCCTCACAGTCCCCGCACCACGCAGCCTCTAAGAGTCTCCACCCAGTCTCTTACAGTCCCCGCCCAGTGCCTCTCAGTTTCCTCCCAGCCTGTCTCAGTCCCCGTTCAGTTCTTGACAGTCCTTGACCAGCACCTCACATTCCTGTCTAGTCCGTCACAGTGCCCGCCCAGCTCCTCACTGTCACAGTCCAACCCCTTATATTCCCCACCTAGCCCCTCATAGTCCCCGTCCAGTTCACTCACACGTTAGATGGACCTTTAGCAGAAACTGTTTTCGAAGTGACTATTATCACCACTCGGTGCAAATAACGATAATACTGTTACCGTGAGGTGGTAATACATTTATTTCCCCATCATGATATGCACTTATCTTTATTTCATCACACGGTGATCGCACTGTTGCCTTTATTATTAATGTATGATGGTAAATATGCAACAGGAATAATGGATAGGCATCTAGTTTATCGACATCCCACACTGGTAGACGCTTCCTAAAAGGTTGATGAAATAGGCATGCACTGGGACAGTTCAAATGTAATGAGAAGGGAAGCCTCCGTGTGGTCCCTCCTGTTTAACAGGCAGTCAACTAGTTCGAAGATAATGAGAAGTGATCTTTCTTTTTCACCACTTACCTCCTCTCACCACACCAGGGCAAGAGAAAATATATGCAATCATGAACTCTCACAGACATTAATGTGACGACACTCACCAACACTCATATAAGACGACATTTGCTACTATGAAGACACTCACCAACTCAGAACAACGCAGCATGCTGCCAGACTCGTCAACCTTTACATATACAGCATCTGTCCTTAAGGGAATTTTCATTAAAGGCACGTTCGACTCAGCTGAATAAACTGAAAAAGAGAACCTCAGAAACAAACAGGGTGTGTGATCAGAGTGAAGTTTTTCAGCTCTGACACAGGGGAAAATAAGCATTGTCAGCAGAAACCTTCCAGGGTGAAGTATAGTTGCGTTTCTTTTCTGAGCGTGAACCCTTCTATTTGCCAGATACGCAGACTAACAAGCAAAAACACAGAAGAAGTAAAGGATACAGTGAAATAGACCTCGACAATAAGCACATACGAAGCTTCCTGCTGGGAAAATACCACAAGGCAGCCACAATGCACGCGACGATGAGAACTTGAAGAGAGAAGTATAAACTGGCTATGGGATGTCAGACAAAGCAGATGATAGTCTGGAAAAATAACAGTGTAATACTGAAATGTGCTTTTACAGCACCACAACAAATACCGCAAAGCATATGTATTACATAATCTCTTCACTGTTATAAAACTCCTATTATTTTTGCCAGACCCTTTTAATATCTTACAGTAGTATCATGAGACTGCTATTATGCAGTGAATATAATTGTATTTACCATTCAGTGAAAATAATAAGACTTTTATTTTCAGCGTCCGGTGATAATAACTACACTACTACTGTCACTGCACGATGATAATAAATATTGTCATTGTTTTACCCAACAAATAACCTTGCAAAAAATCAACAGGTCTCCTGTTGTCTGAACTTCCTATGTAGTCCTATATACTCTTTACAGTCCTCACCCAGTCTACCATCACAATCCATCACAGTACCCGTCCTGCACCTCACACTCCCTGCCCAGGTCCTCAGAGTCCCATCCAGCCTCTGTCTCACACAGATTCTTGCACTTCCCTGGCCAAAGACTGTCAGTTTTCAGCCAAAAACAAAACTTTTGTGTTCACTTTCATTCAGCAACAAAGGTAGAAGCCAATTCCATATTGCCGCCTTTGAGCAATGGAGACCTGAGCCAATGGTAAATAACCTGCCTTCTCCACTTGCAATTAGCTGATCGAAAAACCTCTAATCATTTCTTGGGAATCGAGGCTGTGCAGGCAGGCAAAACCATATTTATGCTAATCTATTTCTGCATATGCATATTAGTTTTCTCTGAGTTGCCATTGATGCTGTGTATATCGACATCAAAATGGCATAAATGACATACGAAAGAATTATAAAGTGTAATTTGCAAAAGAAGGAGCATCGTTATGTGTGTTAAAGTTCTCGAGAATATGGCTTCCATTCCCTCCTTTGCCCTCTTTCCTTATACACAGTCAGCACAGATCACCCAGATCTTCTCAGTCACCCCATCATTGTTCCGGTCCTACAATCCTTTATTTTCCAGAACTGATTTGCCTGAGGAATTCATTGCCAGCAAAGTTGGTTAGACTGCTGAAGAGGGCAATTCCTTCCAGCTATGTGTCACTGTTCAAGCAGTCTGCAGAGTAGTCAAGAGCAGCATTTCTGTTGACCCGTCCCCCTAGTAATAATACGGTTTCTTCAAAGAAATTTCATCATATGTGAAGTGAAATGAGAGCTGCGAGGAAGAGGATCAAAGTTCTCGTTTCAGCCGATCATATAATTCAGATTCTTACAGATTCTTGAGAGGAACCCCATGAGTTACGGATGATAGAATACTCAATCATCTGACGCTCACTGGCTGCGTTGTGTGGCAGGGCACCTACTAAATGATAGTGATTCAGCCTTCCAGGTGCACAATTAGATAAGTTAAGGCCCTGGACGACGGTGTAGACGTTGCAATCAATAATACTCTTTACTCGTATACTGTCTTAGCAATCAGATGGGAAAAAGCTTTTGTAATCCCCTGTCATATATCTCGGGTCAAACATTGCACCATAATGCCATGCGCGGCGTCAGATAATTTTTATCTTTTTTTAATGCAAGAAAGAAGGAACCAAAGACTAGGAGCCTGCAAACCGTTCCTTCCAAGAAAAAAAACAAAATCAATACAAAAGAGAGCCAAATTCAAGATCCGTTCACTTCGAGATGCCTGGACACACTGCGTTTGAAAGACTGGAGATCATAGGAAGTAGGAAATACAGACAGAGGGGGACAGTTCCAGAGCTGACCTGTTGCATAAATGAAGGACTGGGAGTAACGGTTAACTCCTGCATAAGAGAGTTGAAAAGAAAAGGGATGAGAGTTTGTTGCTAGGCAGGTGCTACGCACCCGTCGTGGAGGTGAAAAGAGGCACGCAGACAGTTAGGAGGAACAGTGACCATTGAAGCAGCGATAGGAAAATAAAGATGCAACATTGTGGCGAAGAGATAGAAGTTGAAGGGAGCCAATAACAGGAGGAGAGTTAATGAGACGAAAAGCCTTTGACCTCACCCTTTTGAGAAGAGCTGTATGTGGGGAGCCTCCCCACACATGGGAGTTGTACTCCATATACGGGCGAATAAAACCCGTGTATACAGTAAAGTCAACAACTGTGCAGGGGTAAAGAAGGTACGGAGTTGGCTTAGCACACCCAATCTCTTGGAAGCAGACTTTACAAGAGATGCAATATGATCTTTCCAAGATAAGTCCTGAGTGAATGAAACCCCAAGCATGTTGAAGGATGATGCAGGATTGAGCTGGATATTATTAAACATTAGTGGGTACTCCTGTGGAAAATTGTGTCAGGTTGATAGGTGCAAAAACTAAGTTTTTGATACACTAAAAACAAGATTATTTTTACCCCAGTCAGAGGTACGAGCCAAGTCAGACATTAGATGTGCCATAGCCTCATCCCTTTTTTGTTGAAGTAACTGCTAAGATGGACGTTGCGTGAACCGAATGGAAAGGTGATGGGTGGAATCATCAGCCTACGAGTGGATAGGGTTAGATGTACAACTTAGAAGGTCATTGATGAATAAAAGGAAGAGAGTTGGTGATAGGACAGAGCCCTGAGAAACACCACTGTTGATATATCTAGGAGAAGAACAATAGCGGTCTACAACAGCGGCTATACAACGACCAGAAAGGAAGCTATGAAGGCACAGATAGAAGAACAGAAACCGTAAGAGGGCAGTTTGGAAATTAAAGATTTATGCCAGAATAGATCGAAAGCCTTTGAGATGTCAAGTGGAATGGCAAAGCTTTCGCCAAAGTCCCTACAGGAATGACCAGGAGTCTGAAAGGTAGGTGAGAAGATCGCCAATGGAGCGTCCCTGACGGAACCCATACTGACGATCAGAAAGATGGTTGTGATAGGAAAGATGCCTTAAAATTTTTCTGTTAAGAAATGATTCGAAAACTTTTGAGACACAGGATGTTAAAGCACTTGGACGATAGGTAGAGGGTTGGGAATGGTCACCCTTCTTTGGGACTGGCTGAATGAGAGCAAACTTCCAGCAAGATGGAAAGGTACAGGTTGAAAGACAAAGGCGAAAGAGTTTACCTAGGAAGGGCTTAAGCACAGAAGCACAGTTCTTGAGGACAACAGGAGGGACTCCATCAGGCTCATATGCCTTGTCAGTATTAAGGCCAGTGATCAGTACGGATGAAATTATTATCAGCAGAGCGAAGAACAAACTTAACACAATTCCGGGCAGAAACATAAACATGATGTGATTCATGGGTGGGGTGGCTCCGGTACCTTTTGTACTCCCTCTCCTTGTTGCGGACAGCATTAGAACAAGCGTGATTAAACCAAGGCTTTCTTGCTTTAATCAAAGAGTATGAGAACGGAATGCATGCTTCCATGCCCGAGAGAATAACCTCCGTAATGCGCAAAGCACACTCAGATAGCTCCTGGCCATGGAAGCAATAATCATTCTAGGGAAAATCAAAGAAGTACTGCCTGAGGGTCTCCCAATCCGCAGCTCCAAAGAGCCACAGTCGACGTTTTTTGGGGGGATACACAGGCCGCATCGGAGAGATAGGACAGGTCAAGGTAATAAGGTTGTCATTGGAGGAGTCCAACTGATAGGCAAGATTAACAACATATGCAGAAGGTTTAGTTGAATAATTAAAGATTAGTTGAATAATTAGTTGTATAATGAATTGCGTGCTTCGAGTCAGCATTTATTTATGAACTGATCTGTCAATGATAAAATTAGGTCAAAATTATGCTTTAGTATAAAATGTATGCAAGTA
>JAGKTI010041186.1:0-10289 GCA_018397915.1 Birgus latro
TGGTGGCCTGTGTGTTGGCAGAGACCAGTTACCCTCAGCCCTGCCGACCCGAGACCCACTACGTCACCCAGTACCAAACACAGGTCCAGCAGGTCAGTACTAGGGAAGTCAACCTCTCTCTTTTCGTGGCAGTGTCTTCTTTATCTCTCCTATCATTATAATTCTGATTTTTCTTTTTCTGAATTCTCTACTTGCATCCCCTACCCCATTACGGCGGGCATCCGTTTACCTACATACTCACTCCTTTTGTGTCCAGCCCTCTGATGGATGAGTGAAGCTGTACTTAGTCCTTCGTGTATGCAGCTGATCAACTCTCGAAATGTCTTCCACAGCCTGTCTTTTCCACAGCCTACGAATTCGTTCTTCACGTGCAAGTGTCCAGACATCTCGAAATGGACGGATCTCAGACACTGGCCTTTTTGTCGTTCAGTTCTCATGGAAAATGCAAGTTTGCAGGTTCTTACTAAATGTGGTTCCTTTGATTTTGCATTACACACACACACACACACACACACACACACACACACACACACACACACACATACACACATACACACACACACACACACACACACACACACACACACACACACTGGTACTAAGAATGGACAGTACACTAACTTCATACTTCTCGCACCATATCTGTAATTTAATACCTGTTTGTACTCGCCAGGTGCCGGTGTACTCCACGGTGTACAAGCAGCAGTACGTGCCCACCACCCTCTATCGGACCCAGTACCGCACCCAGTACCAGACTCAGTACCAGACCCAGTACGTGCCTCACTACGTCACACGCACCGCCTACAAGACCCAGACTCAGTACGTCACTCAGGACAAGACCCAATACCAAACTCAGTATAGCACCCAGTACATCACAAGCACTCAGTACATCCCCAAGTACATCACCCAGACTCAGTACCAGACCCAGTACATCACCCACACCCAGTACCAAACAATGTACTCAACTGAATACCGCCCCCAGTACATTACCACTACCCAGGTGCAGTACCACACCCAGTACCAGACCCAGTACCTGCCCCAGTATCTGACTATCACCAAGGTCCGCCACACCTACAAGACCGTCTGCCCGAAGCCCACTTACGGCTTCTGAAGCAGACCAGACCACAACCAGGGCCAGACCAACGCAGCCACCACCACACCAACGCAATCACCACCAAAACAACACAACCACCACCACACCAACGCAATCACCACCACACCAGCACAACCACCACCACACCACCACAACCAGCCAGCATCATCAACCACCTCTGTACAGTTTGATCGCGTGCTGTGAGAAATTAAAATATGGCATATCATGAACTAAGTGTTTTACTATCCCGACGAGACAGACAAATAATTAGCTGTAATGTCAGTTTTGGAAAGATTGAGGAAGACACTATCAATTATATATATTTTTTTCTTACGAACCAAAATTAATGAAATGCTTAAGTTCACATGCCTTTCTCTTCTACCTGCAAATTGAAATCTTAGTTGCGACCAAAAATAGATGGTAAGGATGTTTGTAAATTCGAATCCAAATCTGATTAACACGGACCAAATGTGTTGATCATATATGAGTCCTTTACACTGAAGGAAGTAAATATAAGTGTGTGTAAAGTGAATGATTTTATATCCTCATTACACCGCCACACTGATGCCCCCTTCACTAATAGGAGTCTTTCCACACTTAATTTCCAAGAGTCTGGGAGCCTCAGGAGTAAAGCAGGAGTTACACTGGGCAGAAAATGGCTGTAGTTTGTTCAACTTAACCTGACCCAATTTTTCGTCCTTTTGCAGCTAAATTCCCTTAGCTCAGGAGGAGAATAAGACAATACTATGACTCTGCATCCCCTCCATAGCACTTCCTCGTGACTAGCACCGTATTATTCTTCTGTTAATCTATTGTTACAGCTTAGTAGTATAGAGAGATGGCAGTTTTAGTCCAGGTTAAAGTGAACAGAGAATAACATGAAAAAAATATTGTGATTCAGTTTCCAAGAAGGGTTGTTTCTATGATGTGTGTTCAAATCAGCCATGTATTATTATTATTATTATTATTATTATTATTATTATTATTATTTTTATTATTTCTCAACTGTGAATGAGGACTCCATAGCAAGAGACAATTATGCCAAAAACAGCTGGCAAAAACGGCTAAATTTTCTCCCGTTTTTGCGTTGTGTAAATTCAGCTTAAAGTATATAAGATGCCCACACAGTCCCGGACGTAAATAACGATACACTGTACTACGATAAATAACATCACAGTGAGCAATAACATGTGAAATCCAGGGATGTGACCTTCAGAACGGATCCAGTCTTTAAGAATATTGTGTAACAGTTTGATAATTATTCGATTTCAAAAAAGCACCAGTATTATTGTCCTGAACTGTACTGCCTATCTATCTATTGCCAGACGCCTTAATCCCGTAAGGGGTGGCCGCAAACAAATCGCCTCCATGTCGCCCTGTCCAACGCCATTTCACTGCCCTGCTCCCAGCTCACACTCCCTTCTCTCATATACACCATCCCTCCATCTCATCCTTGGCCTCCCACTCCCTCTCCTCCCCTCCACCTCTCTCACATGCACTCTCCTCGTCAGTCTCTCGCTTTCCATCCTCTCCACATGGCCAGACCACCTCAGTTTAAGCAATACGTGCAAATCGACACCAATAGTGTAATTATCTATGGCATGCTATGATAACAAGGAAATTTTTTACTCAGTAATAAAAAATACAAAAATTAATGTGCTTAAAATATCAAGGTTTTTGGGATGAAGTAGGGAAGGTATTCAAGATTTCAGACTAGAGATCAGTTATTACCTTCGACGCATTTTTCCCCATCACAGAAAAGAGGGAAGACAAGTAATTGGCACAGGTAATATCACTAGACCTTAGGGATACGGTAGGGGAGAAACTTACTGGACTAGCATTGTTTATTTTCATAGTTCTCTCTTTTTAATGAAGGAAAATACCCACCTGTTTTTTCCTCAAGGCTAAAAAAAAAAAGCAGCAAATATTCACACAAGGAAAACGGAAAAGAGGGAATGAAGAATGGGTTGATATTTCCCGTGTAGCTGAGTCACTTGTTTACATGTTAGGGAGCCGAAGTTGAAAGTCGGTTTTTGGATTTACCTACAGTATGATTTTGATGTTATTGTTGCTGATGTCTCTGGCCATTGTAGGCGTGGATCATAATCATCTTTTATCCATAATTCTTTTACTTGTGATAGGTGTTGTGAATATGGATATGAGTCATGAGTACGTCCTATACATTTGTACTGACACTGAAGGAGATACACGTACAGATAATTAAATACAGGGATACAGTATATTCAGGGAGAACGCGAATTTGATCCCAGGCTGGGGCAAGAAACAAATTAATTATATGAATTTCGTATTAAAAAAAAAAACTAATTCTCCACAAGTCCCACTGAAAAAAAAAAAAATCCCGGTTAATGCCACCACCCCAATCCCGAATGAGACAGCCCGAGCATGGATTCAATATGGACGGTGGGTATTAGCAAAGAAATGGCAACGTGTGAAGGAGCGTGGCACGTATGAAGACTGGTGGACCGTAGGATGCGAATTATCAAGCCAACTCTTACATGTCACTCAGGCAAAACTGTACATCTCTAGTTTTCTTATCATAATCCTTCCAGTCACAAAACCAGTCAGTGAAGGGGATTATCAAGACTAATTAAGACGATGTGTACCCCCTCCAGAATCAAAGTCTTCCTTAAAGAGAAAATAATTGTCTCTATAAATGGCTGCAATGAAGAAGACATCAACAAATGCAAGGGGTGAAAATTAATATAAATGGTATGAAGGTGGAAGAGGTGGTAATTCTCACTTCCTTCTAACAACAGCGACTTACATTTTTAACATTAACATATCCGGGTGTTAACTACGCTGTCGCTGTTATTATTATGCACTACAATGGCAGAACAAGGCTGTCTTCAGTGTACAGAAGGAGGTTTGACGTGAGTGGTCTGAGGAATGCTTGTGCAGTTTCTTAAGACCGTATGTGTGAAAGGGAACGAGTTTGGAAATAATCTGTACTGTTCCATCTGTGTGTGTGTGTGTGTGTGTGTGTGTGTGTGTGTGTGTGTGTAAGTTACATTCATCGTGTGACTGCAGAGATTGACTACGCTGGTGAATGTGTGTGTGTGTGTATGTGTGTGTGTGTGTGTGTGTGTGTGTGTGTGTGTGTGTGTGTGTGTATGTGGCAGCCATTGTGTGTCTGCAAAAGTTGACTACACTGGAGAATGGGTAGGTCTGACTGGGTGGATGGGGTAAATTGGTCATAGGCAATGGGTCCGTGGGGTACATCGGTCCATGGTGCGAATAGGTCTCTGGGTGAAAATGGGTCCGTGGGTGTATGGAGGGTGTAGGTCCATAGGGTAGGTCTGTGAGGAAAACATTATGGTACTGAGGGAAAAACAATGTGGAAACTATATCAATAAGGAAAAAATCTTGGTCCATGGGATAAATTGTTTATTGCAGGAAGGGGTGTCTGGGGAAAGGTAGACTGGTGAGAGGTGTGACAGGAAACAGGCTTGTGTGGTGATAACTGTTATAATTCAGACGAGCATCCCTTCAGAACCGGATCATCACCATGGGAAAGTGGTGGCCAGACTCAACATTTCCCCGTGATGATGAGACGTGAGTGGGAAGGGTGTAGGTGCAGTGACAGCAGTGCGTGTGAAAGTCGAGGTGTTGATGCTGCCGTGTTGTGTGAGTGTGTGTAGATAAAACTGAATTAAGGCAGGTGTAATAGCTTTAATTAAAAGGTAGTAAGGGGGATTTATTCAGGCACTCGGTGTAAATTCGAGGATTGGGAGTCAGGCAATGGATTAGTCTTCAAGGTGATTTGTACGATACACCAGAATGACTACTTAAAGAATAGAGATCTGTCTATATATTAATCCTTTGACATAATTTGCCGTTAACGCATACCTTAAATAAGAAATGCTGTATAATGTTTGGATTTCATTATATCCTTAATAACACTCATTCCCAGCTAATTAAATTTTATTGCGATACTAAAATTGCCAAGAGACATTAACATCTACTTCATTATTGCAAAAAAAAAGGGCAATGCATCCATCACAGTACAACAAATCTATCCTCACAGTTTCTGATAACAACAGTGACGAATGAAAAGTTGTGCTGTTTGGATACTGCAGAATAGTAAATACTGTTAACATCACCTGCACAGAGCCGAAAGTGGAGTGAAGGTTTGCCTCTCCCCACAACCCCTTTTGTGCTAACCTGAAGGCGGCCAGGTGTATAGGCCAGGTGTATAAATACCTCCCTCACACTCTCACCATCACATTACGTCCGCAGCTCACACAGTTAACAACTTCAGAGGTGAGCACTGGCAATCAGATCAAACTGCTCTGTAACTATGAATATGTGGTGATTATAGACAGACTATTGTGGAAAATGATAATGAAAGTGGTCTTCAAAATACCATACTCCATAAAGGAAATTTAAATAAGGAATAAGCATCTTGTGTATTGCAGATGTTTAATGAGTGTAGTGGTGTAGCTAAGTGTAGGCTGGTGTTGGTGTGGGTGTAGGTGTGCTCTTACTGGCACAACCAATTAAATGAAATCTATGTTTTCAGATGGCTGTTGGTACTAGCGGTGTAGGTGTGGGTGTGGTGGTGTTGGCAGTGGTGGCCTGTGTGTTGGCAGAGGACAGATACCCACAGCCCTGCCGACCCGAGACCCAATACGTCACCCAGTACCAAACACAGGTCCAGCAGGTCAGTACTAGACCTATTTCTTACAGTTTTTTGCATTAATGTCCGGCCAAGACAGGTCAACATAAACAATTGTGTCTTACTGTAGGAGGGATAATAAACTAACTGCCGCCTTTCATTCTACCTGTACTGTATTTATTTGTACTCGCCAGGTGCCGGTGTACTCCACGGTGTACAAGCAGCAGTACGTGCCCACCACCCTCTACCGCACCCAGTACCACACCCAGTACCAGACCCAGTACCAGACCCAGTACGTGCCTCACTACGTCACACGCACCGCCTACAAGACCCAGACTCAGTACGTTACTCAGTACAAGACCCAATACCAAACTCAGTATAGCACCCAGTACATCACAAGCACTCAGTACATCCCCAAGTACATCACCCAGACTCAGTACCAGACCCAGTACATCACCCACACCCAGTACCAAACAATGTACTCAACTGAATATCGCCCCCAGTACATTACCACTACCCAGGTGCAGTACCACACCCAGTACCAGACCCAGTACCTGCCCCAGTACCTGACTATCACCAAGGTCCGCCACACCTACAAGACCGTCTGCCCGAAGCCCACTTACGGCTCTTGAAGCAGACCAGACCACGAGCCAGACAACACAACACAAGCGAACACCGTCACTACTGGTCATCTGAATCCTGCATTGTTAATAAAATAAAATACAGCACTGTACATTAATAACTAGCTGTTTTATATCCCTACAATAACACACCCCTTATACAGTTGCAGGATACAGTGATTTGAAGATCAAGTAAACATCTGCCACCGATCATTTTGCGTGTAGTGCTTATTCCCTTGCTATTATGAAACTCAGAATGCCAGATCTTAGTGGTGGAATCCTGCAAATGAGCCAAACTCTGTCGAAATCCATGAAAAATGTAATTACCTCTTGCATGGCCGTGGCTGCAAACTTAATATCCTTTACATTTTCTGCTGTTTTTTAAAGATTTAGAAAGGCTGACTCGTAATGGCACATAGGAAACTATGGCACACTCATAAATTTTGTGCTTATTTCCGTACACGCCTGAAATGATCCTGTATTTTCGCACTATCGCCCTACCATGAAATCTGTGCTTGTATGCAGGATGTAAATACTAATCATTTAGAACTATGGAAGCCCAGTGATAACCAGCCATATGTTGATCTACAGAAAAACATAGCAACCTGCCTAGCACTTAGCATCACGAAGTAACAAATGCAGAAAGCACTTAGAATTATTTCCATCCACTAACATCCGTAAATGATCAGACAGAAGTGAAAAGAATCGAGTGAGAAATTCTACAATCACACCCCTGACACATGAGTAACTAGCTGAGGACGTAATGTGATTTATATAGTTCTTGTTACTTCCAGAATTTAATATTTAATATGGGGGAAACCTCTGGCAGTGAATGGATAAGAAACATCACTAAGCCACCTTCCACTATGAAAAAATCTTCCCAAATTGAATTATAATCAGAGGGAAGAATAAGCTAAGAAAGTACATCATAGGGTTGAAGGGGTTATCTCTCTTCTGACTCTTACAAACTCCTTCCCTTGTAACAACACTGACTAAGGCGAGGGAGTCAGCAGTGTAAAGTACAGTTTATTTTGTCATGTACTGTATTTTGCTGTGTCACCATATGCAGTTTATGTAATACCTAGCGATCTGTGTAATGCTTTTAGATGTAAGCGATCATATAGAGTACAGTTTACTTTGTCATGTACTGTACTCTCTGCTGTGTCATCGCTCGCAGCGTATGTAATGCCTGGCAGTTCGTGTAATGCCTTGAGATGTACACAGCCGAGTCAGAGTACAAACTACTTTATCATGTACTGTACTGCCTGCTATGTCATCGTCAGCAGGGGGTTTGAGTGGCCTTCGTTCGCTTCTTCAGTGATAAGCGTCTGTCCTAAGGTGAAATAAAATCGTCTGGAGGCAGCAAAAATAAATTACGCAGGGCATCATCGAGCTAATTTGTCATAGGCAAAAACTTAGCGATTTTTTTAGCTAGATGTGCTGATATCCATTTCCTCTTCATTTTCAGCTTCCTCTACCTCTTCTTCCTCCTCCCCCTCCTCCTCCTCTTCTTCTTCTTCTATTCAGCCAAGGAGCTCCCCAGTAGCTTAAGAGATAATGAACGCTGGCCCTTATCTTTCTAGGTATCCATCTCAGAATAGATAACGCTGCCTGGAAATAACCAAAATAAAAAATCACATCCTCGGGCTGAAGGAGTTTTTGATAAACGCGTTTGGCTGGGTAAGTGCAAATAAAAGGTATGTTAATACTTAGGCATTTGTTACATTGGACAATAGTACCATTCTAAGTAAATTAGCGGTTTTGTCAGTGGTAAAGTGGTGGAAGTGGGGAGGCGAATGGGACAGCCGCTACGGAAGAGGGGGGGGGGACACGAGAAACGGCCAGGTGGGAAAAACAAGTTGTCTCGTCTTGCAAGATGTCAGACTTTATAATGGATCACACCTACTCCATTGCTTCCATTCCTTCGCCCATATCATCCATAAGGATATATGTCCGTAAGTACATTAAGTTATTTATTACAGATGTAACAACTCTGTACCTTTTACAACAATAAATATTTCAATTAAATTTAACATCCTCAAATTCATTGTCCGTTTGGGTGACGCACAGATACATACTCGTTTCATGTCTGTATAGTGCAATAACAATGCAATACAGCATTTATGAGAATTGGAATATCAGGTACAATTGTTTTTTGCAAATATGATGCTTCAGGTATGAGACTGAAAACAACCAATCACGCGGCAGGAGTGCGCAGGTGCCACATTCACCAAAGTGGATCATCACCTGGAAAAAAAATATTATAGTCATCTGAACTTCCTGCATGCATTCCCTTCCTATTACGAGACAGGGAACACCTTACTCACTACACTTTCACCTCCTTTCTAACTCTCTAATGCAAGAATAAACACTTCCTCCCAGTCCTTCATGCATGCACCTGGTCAACTCTGGAACTGTCTTTAACCTGCTCATCCCACTGCCTATGACCTCCAGTTACTGAAGCGCAAAACGTCCAGGCATCTCGTAAGGAATGGATCTTGATTTTGCCTTCTAATTATTCATCTCTCTCTCTCTAAAAAAAAATAAATTAATAAAAAGTCTTCCTACTTTAATTTTTTTTTCAATTTAAAAGTCCCTCTCGAGAAAAAAAAAATGTTCCGCTCTTCCTACTTTAGTTTTTTCAATACTGGCAAAAAATATGAGTAATCCACCCATGATCGCACACCATCACCGCCTTTCTTTATATCGCTGGAAACCGTGAAGGCAGGAGAGTCACGCCCTGTCTACCTGATCGCTTCTCACTCTTGCTGGAGCTGAGAGCAAGGCAGACGAACTTGGCCTATGCACTAAAGATTTATTTTATTTTCCTTATTATCAAATCTTACTAACTCCACACACACACACGTACACACACACACACACACACACACACATACACACACACACACGATATATATTTGTTGACATAAATACACTCATATATACATAATTACAAGAACGGAAAGAGACATTACCAAGAGCTTAAATAAGAGAGTGAATGAGATGTGGGGAAGATACGGAAGCTGAAGGAACAGTGAAAGTGAGATACACACACACACACACACACACACACACACACACAGGCTGGGAGAAGGTGACTGGACGCTAGTGAGTAATGGGGCAGGAAATACATCTGACTCTGCAATCCAATATTTTTTTCCCTTTGAGAGACTTATTGTAGAGATATGACCAATCTCAAGAGCAATTAAATTATTAAATATACAACTAACTATACTGACAGACACACAGACATAAATACACACATATACACACGTTCATACACACATACATGTAAACAAATAAGCATACATAACTTAATCGATAAAACAGACAGACAAGCGCACGCAAACGCAGCCAATCACAAAACAAATTAAGAATCACACACACACACACACACACACACACACACACACACACACACACACACACACACACCTGCTGCTATTAACTGTGTGTGGTACTTTCTTCAGCTTCACCTAACATCAGTGGTCATTGATGCAAGATAACAATTTCGATAAAAACTCTGAATCAGCAGTGTTTATATTCTGTGATTCTGATCGCGTTCGAGTCACGGTCAGTCGAAGCAGCTCCGAATCAGGTGACGTAAGCAGACCCCCCCGCAAAAAACAAAACAAAAAGTAATTACATTTCTTTTTGCTTCGTAAGTGGAGTATGTAATTGGTGTCTTGATTAATGTACTCATAAAATAGGTTGAATTGTTAAGGCTTTTTATCTGTCTGTCTATCTGTGTGTGTGTGCGTGTGTGTGTGTGTGTGTGTGTGTGTGCGCGTGTGTGTGAAAATGCTTTATGTATACTGTTAATTTTTCTTTTCCTTCTTTTTTTTTGCCTTACCAACATCAAGTTATGTCCACTTTAAATCCATTCATTGTGATACTCAGTTGTCTAATGCTATGTACGAAATAATGATAATAACAATAA
>JAGKTI010041187.1:0-10289 GCA_018397915.1 Birgus latro
CCAAGTCCTGGTGGTCCCTGCAACTGGTGAAATCTTGAAACAGCACATAATGGAGGCGGTCTTCCGTGAAAGCAAGGAAGTTAAACTGGTGAAGTACTCTCACGTAGACCTCCGTAGCAGGCGCACTGTAAGGAAGTGAGGTGATCCTAAAGATGTCAAATACATCAGAAGGGTCACCTAACACTGGTATTAGTAAATAAAAGCACACAGCTGACATGTAACCTCGAGGTACAACTTTGATGATATCACGGTACAGTGCTAGATATTCTGGCCTCGCTGGGAAAAGTAGACCGGCTCCTTGAGTGAGATATTCCCCAATAATTCCAACAAGATTTCGTTAGGGACAATATCTAAACTCAGCCTAGCCTGAAGCATCTCTTGTATGCCCAACTTAATTCTAAAATGATCAGCTATGATGTCAGACAAGGCGAGTTGAAGGTTAAACAAAGCCTCATACATCCTTACTTCATTTTCCAACTCTAAGGTCTTCAGTGAATACAATCGTATGATACTGTAAGAAATGTTTGCAGCCTTCTGTATCTTCAACAGTGCTGCCTGCATGTGTGACACATTCCTTATTGTGCTATTCAATACCTTGGAATGAACATTTAATATTGATCTCTCCTTCTCTGACATCGTCTCAAGGCTCCCTAATCTAGCATGAATGTCATCAACCTGTTGTTGAGTAGCTGTTCCAAACAAGACATTGGCAAATTGCCCCAATATGTCGATCGCACCCCTCTTGGAGCGATGACTCCATGGATGATCTGACATGAGATAGTCCATATAATTGCTCGTTATCAGGATTTTAGCATCAAATTCAATTTGAAATGCATGCACAGTATTCTGTAATGAGGCAACTAGAGCGCTGCCATTATCCATGTGGCCTACATTCCACAAAATGGCATCACTCAAGTCGCGAGCAACAAGTAGCAGTTGGAACAACTCCTCCTTATTAAGTACAAATGGAACTTCATAGTTATTTCCTGTGATCATCAAACGACCCGCAGGTGAAAACACCAATCCCAAGTTGGCAGGTGTCTCCTCTCGTGGTCCTATCGATTCCAATTGGGATGGACTCACCCAAACCCAAGCAATCATCTGCAAGAGATTCGTAAAACTATAACCACAAGTTCACCTGACTATCATTTATTCATTTAGTAAAAACTATATGTCTCCTGTATCTACCTCAGTCACTTCAGTCTGTGTTTCAGTCACACAAGGTGCCTCTGCTTGTGCAGTCTGATACTCTGTAGGTCTATCCATACACAACGGGTAGTCTGGGACACTAGAATGTGACCGCAAACTGTATCTGCAATGTGGTGGAGTGTGAGGTGTGGAGTGGTGCGGTGGTGGAGGTGAGGGAAGCTGGCCTTGACACTCAGCGTTGGCTTGCCGCAGACCCGCACTCCATGCACTCGCCGAGTTGCCAGTTGCACCATTACCTATAGCTTGACTTACTTGTGGAGGAGACAAACTAAAGTCAATTACAGGCCCTGGGATACATTCTTCCTCATTTATTTCCTCACCTTCATTTTCCCCTTTATCCCTAGTCTCTCCACCTTCATGAATAGGATAAGCCATTCTCGCATTACGATTTTGCTTCTTAGTAATACACTCCTCCTTGACCACTTTCACCCTGTCAGTGTGTAAAGTGGTTACTTTCCCCCCTTGTATTGGACGAACCTTGATGACAACATCATTTACTCGATCAATTACACGATAGGGTCCTGAAAACAAAGGTTGCAGTTTCCTTGCCACCCCCCTGGTAGGAACAGTCTTCACATAAACACGATCCCCTACCAAAAGTGGTTTTATTATACATTGCTTCGCCCTTTTGTTCTCATTCTCTGTGCTCGCACGATCGAGAAAGTCCTGGCATCTTTTGAAAACCTTTGTTGCCATGGCAGGAAATAAATTAGGTATATCCTCAAGGTTGTACTTCAAAGATGGGTCCTGCACTACATGATAAGGCACCTGTGGATCCCTGAGAAACAACAAGAAGTAAGGAGAATCACGGATAGTCCGATTATATCCAGAGTTATAGGCCATCATAGCAACTGGTACCATTCCATGCCAGTGATTAGCGTTCTGGTCCACCATGGTACGTATTATTTGAATGATAGTACCATTTGCCCTCTCCACCAATCCATTAGAGGATGGGTGATAAGGAGTAATGTTCACATGTTTCATATGCAACAAACGTGCCAATTCCTGAAACACCTTGTTAACAAATTCAGTTCCCCGATCAGTGACTAATTGTTGTGGAGTTCCGTAAACACAAATGACTCGCTCCACAAACACCCTAGCCACCTCTTTGGCAGGCTTAGACCTCAATGGTTCCGCGATGAGAAATCGAGTCATCGCATCAATGAAAGTTAAGACATAATAATGCCCTTCCTCTGATCTATTTAGTGGACCAATCAAATCCATATGACACCTGACCCATGGTGCAGTGACATCGGGGAAACGAAGAAGCGGGCTTGGGGCGTCCCCCGAACGCTTCGAACGTATACACTGGGTACACTGTTTGCAAAATTCCACGACATCCCTCTCCATCTGGGGCCAGTATGCAAACCGTCTCACGCGAGTTAAAGTAATCTTAGTTCCACCATGACCAGATAACGGTAAGCAATGAGCAAGTCAAAGTGCAGAATGAACGCTATCTTCTGGGACTACAATTTTGAATACTTCCCCTATGCCAAATGACCGACTCTCCTTCTTATAGAGCAAACCGTCTGGCAACAAATGGAAGCAGTCCAATTTTGCTGGCAATTTTGGTACCTCTGTGGTCTCATTCCGCAAATAACTCTTTAATTTACCCCAAACTGGGTGTGAATCTTGTTGTCGCCTTATCTCAGTGACATCCCAATCTATTGTGTCTACTTCCACAGCGCCTGAACTCACAAGTAGTGCAACTTCATCTTCATCATTAGACTGAGTCGTTCTCTAACGGGATAGAGCATCTGCTACAATATTCTGCTGCCCTTGTAAATATTCAACCTTGACATCATATTCGGCTACCTGAATTTGCCATCTTGCGCTCCTCCCTGAAGCCGCATTTACATTAAACAACCAAGTAAGAGGTCGATGGTCGGTCTGAATCAATATTTCATAACCCAAAATAAGTGGTCTGTTCACCTTCAAGCCGTAAACAATACTCAACGCTTCCTGCTCAATCGTAGCATAGTTCAACTCTGCTTTGTTTAGAGCACGGCTGAAAAAAGTTAATGGCCGAAGGAACCCTTGATCATCTTTCTGTTACAAAACTCCGCCAATCGCCGTACCGCTGGCGTCCGTAGTTAACACAAAAGGTCTATCAAAGCGAGGAAAAGCTAGCAATACATCTTCCGCTAACTTCCGCTTAAGTTGGCAGAACGCGCGTTCTGCCTCCACATTCCACTCCACGCGCTGCCGCTAATTCTTCACGTCCTTCTTTCCACAAACCGGTGATAATAATTCACTAACCTCAAGAAACTCTGGAGTTCTTTCAAAGTACTAGGAACCGCAATATCTTGGATTGCACGGATTTTCTCTGGCTGAGGGCATAATCCCTCTGTGGTGATGACATGGCCTAAAAAGGATACTTCCTGTTTAAAGAAGCTACACTTCGGCAATTTAATAGTTAGCTTTGCCCCTTCAAGACGTCCCAAGGCCTCATCTAGGTTATGTACATGAGCATCAAACGTCTTTCCATAAATAATAATGTCATCCAAAAAAGTATGGGTTATCTTTCCCGTAAGACCAATCATGACTTCATTAATTATACTCTGGAAAGAAGCCGTCGCATCTTTTAATACAAAAGGAAGGTTACAATACTCCCAGTGCCCTTCAGGTGAGGAAAAAGCCGTGAGAGGCTTAGACTCCTCATCCAAAGATATCTGGTGATAACCCTGCTTTAAGTCTAAATTACTGAAGTACTCATTCTCACCTAACTGAAAGAATATGCTCAATATTGGGCAAAGGGTAAGGATCTGTAACTATCTGGTTATTTAAATGTCTAAATTCTAAGCAGATCCGCAAACCACCATCCTTCTTAACTACTGGAACTAGTGGTGAAGAATAAGGTGAACGAGAAGGCCTGATAATCCCCTGTCTACGTAAATCTTCAAGTTGCTTACGTACTTGATCATGCCACTTCGTTGGTATACGGTATGGCCTACGGTTCACTACCGGTCCATCCGCACATGTGTGATGATAAAAGTATGGTGAAGTAGTAAGTGGGTCCTCTGGTAATGCAAACACATTTGGGTGTGTCCTTATTAGCCTTTTTAATGCTTCATTTTCCCGGCTAGAAGGAATTGTCATCTGATCTACCTCCGTATACAGTTTCCTGAGTCTATCCTCACTCATTACACTAGTGATGTGATCTCCCTCTTGACTCACTTGCTCCTCCCCCCACCTGACTTCTTCATAAGGGGATACAGTACCTATCCTAAATTCCCCATCTATAAATATCCTGTCAGGGGTTAAATTCGCATACGTGACTGTGAAACATGTTCCTTCTCCTGTTGCCCCATTATCCACTGGACTTACAATGCCTGGCCACAACACTGCCGTAATTGAACTACCAGTGTTTGGCATAAACATTCCTACCTCCCATCCACTTAACGCTGTCTTTAACGTTATTGCTCCGTATGTGTAAGGTTCCAGAATGTCTGTCTCATTCGTGACACAATGACTTGTCACAAAATCCTCTTCCTCCTTTTCCTCGGATGAAGGAACTGCTTCAGTTATCACAAAAGAAGGATTGAACTCTACACGAGAAACACTCCCTCCCTCGGTCACCAAATCAAGTTCCTCTTCCCCGACTTTTATACATAGCGGGTTGGCAGTTATACTTAGGCTATGTGCGAATATGAAATCAACTCCCAAAATTATGGAAACGGCTGAGGGTAGGTCCCTCACTACCACAAATTCCTGATTATATTTTCTATCACCTAATTCTACCTGGAAATTCACCAATCCCAATATGTCCATTCCATCGCTGCTGGTGGACACCAAACCACCGCCTCGATAAGGTCGGAGATTAGTATCGGGCCCTGATGCAATTTCATAGGTCTGTTGGCTAATCAAAGATTTACAAGCTCCTGTATCCAGAAGTATCTCACAATGTAAATTCCCACACATGCCTTTTACCACCACCAACCTCACTACTTCATCACTCGTAGTGACAGTTACTAAGTTCCCCAGCCTGATTCTTCCGGCTTTTTTTTTTCTTCATCGGGTGACTTAGTCTTTTTCCAATTACACTGATCTGTACTATGTGTAGTACTCTGACATTCCCTACATCTAGCTACTGGCTGTCCGGGATTATCCACATGGACTATGCAGTGCTCAGCTCTATGTCCCGTCATGGAGCAACGAAAACATTTGACCCTTTTCCTCTGCTCCTGTGACAAATTATCATACTTCCCCCATTGGAGTGGCCTGTCCGCATGACATCGTTTAGTGAAGTGCCCTGGCTTCCCACACCTACGGCAATCATTATTGTCACGGGAACTTGCACCGCGTGAACCTTGATGCGTTTCTGTGCCACACTGAACTGGGCCACTCGCACTCGTACGATTCCTCGCCCCAGTGTTCGGCTGAACCTTTGGCCTCTGCGACGCACTCACACTGCCTGCACTCGGGTTCACACTAACAATCGTTCCCTGTCTCTTTTCTTTCAAGACATTATCTTCTGACAGAGGCGAATTTGTCTTCTCTGCCCACTTGACTCCCTCCTTGGCTATCTCTACTGGGTTATTGTATCGGCTCTGAGGAATGTGTGCAACATATTGTTTAGGAAACATGTCCAAAAAATTATTGACAATGATAAGATTCACTGATTCCCGGAAACCTGCACGTACTCTGACAATCCTATCCCCCAGACTCTGTAACATGTAGAAGTAGTGAAGTGGGGTTTCCCCGGGGTTCCTTTTTGCCGTAACTCCCAGTGTAACATCTCTAGACTCTCTTCAGTGTAATTCTGTTCCCGCACACCATCTTTGAACGCATCCCAGTCCCCACCAGATTCCCGGATTAAAATCTCCATAATCTCTTGCGCAGGACCGAGTGAAAATGTCCTAGCCACTTCCATCCTCCCTTTCGTAGTCCACTTCGTATTATCATCGGTCCTCATCTCTATGTCAAATAACCAGATCATAACATCTGGCTCCAATCGTTTTCCCGGATATTCCATTGAGGAGCGAAGTTTTGAACTACAGAAATATTTCATAGCCCCCAATTGTTGTATGGGATTCTTACTATTATCTGAGATGACCTGTGACAACTGCTGCGATAACTGTGCAATATCTCCCCCAGTACTCCCAGTAGTTGTTCCAACACCACTACCCGAAGCGTTAGGATTAGGTGGTGTACTCATTGTGTCAGAGTCTTCTGTGTCAGAATCGTCAGAAACAGAGTCAAAATCGGCAGAAACAGAGTCAAAATCAGCAGAAACAAAGTCAGAATCATCTGAATCAACTAATTCCTCAACTGGGTTTGGATCGCCTTTCCAATCAGAATCACTCATTTGCAGAACAAATTAAAAGAAAAAATATTCACTATTCACTATTTCTTCCTTCCAGTTCCTTTAAGTTATTTCCTTTAATTATTTCCAACTCTATTATTGGTAACAGTTAAAATAACTATCCCCACCGCTGCTACCATATGTCGCGCCCTCCCTTAATATAGCAATGATATTTATCTCGGGAATATTATCCTCCCGTATGTATTACTTTGGTAGCGTGAAACAATATACATTGGCAATGTGCGACTTGGATTTTCACTATTCACATATACTCAGAACTGGGAACTGGAAGAAATGAAAAATGATATGGCTTTTCTAGGCTTTAATTATCAAAAGATATTTACAAAATATTTACACACATAAAAATCATGAGGTATTTTCCCACCTCATTTCTCTTCACATAAAGTTCCGTGCTAGTATCCGCACTTAATCATCTACACTTAATTCACTTTATTACTAACACTATATTAATTAATTAAAGCACTCATAATAGTTCCGTGCTTTAAAATCAACCTTATATATTTAATCCTTTAAATACTCACTAGTGCTGTTATAAGTAAAGAAATCTCTTTTATTCACTTATTGATTATGTTACACTGTTACATTAGTACAAGAAATACATTTAAACATTTAAAATCTTCTTCCGTTTCTTTCTAAGTAACTAGGAGTCTCTCTACAAGTCCCGACGACAGACAAATAATAGCACTGTTCACAAGTTGTACCCACGATTACATAAGCCTGTACTTTTACTCACTGTCAACAGAAGTGCTCTCATGTCGCCCCTGGAACTCTACTTCCTTTTGGCTTCAGTTACGTCCTTGTGACGTTTCGCTGCCCCCCAGGCTGCGTCCAGGCTGCGTCTCCTCGCCACGACGATTCTCTCAGCTCTCACTATCACACTACCCTCTTTACCCTGTCCTGGCCTCAATGGTTGCCGATGTTCACCAGCAGGTCACATGGTTACGAGGTGGGTGATGGCCTCACCCACTCATCCACCGCCCTCATCCACACGTCATCCGCGCGTCATCCACCGTAGAGGCTCGAGCAAATGCAGAGAGTCAGCATGCTTTCCCACGGCGGCAAATGCAAAGTCAGCATGTGTTCCCACCCTCTGCACAACCTCCAACCAACACCACTCCTCTGACTCTCTCTCTCCTACTTTCTCTTCAGTTCACTTACTTTCTCTCTCAACCTTCCTTCCTTACTCCACCTCCGTATACCTATTGTCCGCAGCTATATGTGGAGCTGACATCAAACTCTCTGCTCTCTCTCTTCCGTCCGTGTATCACCCTAAACTCACGTCCAGCAGGTGTACTCGTATCCACACCTGTTACAGCTGTGTGTCTGCTTACATCTGCCTGAGGAAAGCCTTGTCGGCTTCCTGACATTTCTCCCCCCAAAGATGAAATCACACGTCCTCGTCGTGAGTACAGCATGGCGGGGTTCTGTGCACGTCGACGCCTGAGTATGGACCAAAGTCTGCAACATGCACACCCACAGCCATTAGTGTAACACTTGTAATGGATATATGCGGACAGGAAAACCAGAAAGAGAGCTATTCCAGCATGGACATAGTACCAGAAGAAAGTGGAGGAACTGAAGGGTTTGAGAGGTTCAATCAACTGCAACTGACTTTGATATTTAAGGAGATCATCCAGAAACAGAGGAGTAATGTTAAGGTTAGGTCCTAAAGTGGGTAAGTCCTTGATAGCCGTAAGTTCAGCATATCTGAGTGAGGTACTGAGGTTTAAGAGATGGGGGTAAACAGTGAGCTTACTTTCTACAGTGAGAGTCGCATAAGCAGGAAGAATCAAGGCCTCACTGTGAGCACTACAGCCATCTCCCAAGACCAATTTACCTACTCCCTTAACAATTTGCACTGTCTTCCTAATAGTATTTACTGCGCACTTCAGTGTAAATTGCAAAGGTTGCGCCGTGGAGAAACACCAGTGATTTTTCAGTTTCACAAAAACTGGACTGAATGAAGTTAAGATTTCTTTCCTACAGAGCTTTGTAGCATTGTTTCTGTTGAGAAAAGAATCACTCTCACAAGATGGAGTTGACACGTGATAAACTGATCCCAAAGGTTCACAGATCACCAAGTCCTGGTGGTCCCTGCAACTGGTGAAATCTTGAAACAGCACATAATGGAGGCGGTCTTCCGTGAAAGCAAGGAAGTTAAACTGGTGAAGTACTCTCACGTAGACCTCCGTAGCAGGCGCACTGTAAGGAAGTGAGGTGATCCTAAAGATGTCAAATACATCAGAAGGGTCACCTAACACTGGTATTAGTAAATAAAAGCACACAGCTGACATGTAACCTCGAGGTACAACTTTGATGATATCACGGTACAGTGCTAGATATTCTGGCCTCGCTGGGAAAAGTAGACCGGCTCCTTGAGTGAGATATTCCCCAATAATTCCAACAAGATTTCGTTAGGGACAATATCTAAACTCAGCCTAGCCTGAAGCATCTCTTGTATGCCCAACTTAATTCTAAAATGATCAGCTATGATGTCAGACAAGGCGAGTTGAAGGTTAAACAAAGCCTCATACATCCTTACTTCATTTTCCAACTCTAAGGTCTTCAGTGAATACAATCGTATGATACTGTAAGAAATGTTTGCAGCCTTCTGTATCTTCAACAGTGCTGCCTGCATGTGTGACACATTCCTTATTGTGCTATTCAATACCTTGGAATGAACATTTAATATTGATCTCTCCTTCTCTGACATCGTCTCAAGGCTCCCTAATCTAGCATGAATGTCATCAACCTGTTGTTGAGTAGCTGTTCCAAACAAGACATTGGCAAATTGCCCCAATATGTCGATCGCACCCCTCTTGGAGCGATGACTCCATGGATGATCTGACATGAGATAGTCCATATAATTGCTCGTTATCAGGATTTTAGCATCAAATTCAATTTGAAATGCATGCACAGTATTCTGTAATGAGGCAACTAGAGCGCTGCCATTATCCATGTGGCCTACATTCCACAAAATGGCATCACTCAAGTCGCGAGCAACAAGTAGCAGTTGGAACAACTCCTCCTTATTAAGTACAAATGGAACTTCATAGTTATTTCCTGTGATCATCAAACGACCCGCAGGTGAAAACACCAATCCCAAGTTGGCAGGTGTCTCCTCTCGTGGTCCTATCGATTCCAATTGGGATGGACTCACCCAAACCCAAGCAATCATCTGCAAGAGATTCGTAAAACTATAACCACAAGTTCACCTGACTATCATTTATTCATTTAGTAAAAACTATATGTCTCCTGTATCTACCTCAGTCACTTCAGTCTGTGTTTCAGTCACACAAGGTGCCTCTGCTTGTGCAGTCTGATACTCTGTAGGTCTATCCATACACAACGGGTAGTCTGGGACACTAGAATGTGACCGCAAACTGTATCTGCAATGTGGTGGAGTGTGAGGTGTGGAGTGGTGCGGTGGTGGAGGTGAGGGAAGCTGGCCTTGACACTCAGCGTTGGCTTGCCGCAGACCCGCACTCCATGCACTCGCCGAGTTGCCAGTTGCACCATTACCTATAGCTTGACTTACTTGTGGAGGAGACAAACTAAAGTCAATTACAGGCCCTGGGATACATTCTTCCTCATTTATTTCCTCACCTTCATTTTCCCCTTTATCCCTAGTCTCTCCACCTTCATGAATAGGATAAGCCATTCTCGCATTACGATTTTGCTTCTTAGTAATACACTCCTCCTTGACCACTTTCACCCTGTCAGTGTGTAAAGTGGTTACTTTCCCCCCTTGTAT
>JAGKTI010041188.1:0-10289 GCA_018397915.1 Birgus latro
ACCAGACATGAAATTCACATCTTCCACCTTTTTTCTAGCTGTTTTACTTAAGAACCATGCATGGAAAAATTAAATTGCAAGCAGGAAATTATGATTAACATTTAGGGTAATTTCTTAACACATTAACAGCATCATGAAAACAGGTTATGCATGAAAATCTTTATGGTAACCATAGGTTAGGTTAGGTTAGGACCGGACATGAAATTCACATCTTCCACCTTTTTTCTAGCTGTTTTACTTAAGAACCATGCATGAAAAAATTAAATTGCAAGCAGGAAATTATGATTAACATTTTTGGTAATTTTTTAAGACATTTACAGCATGATGAAAACAGGTTAGGGATGAAAATCTTTATGGTAAGCATAGGTTAGGTTAGGTTAAGTTAGGTTAGGTTAGGACCGGACATGAAATTCACTGCCTTCCACCTTTTTCATAGCTGGTGCACTTAAGAACCATGCATGAAAAAATTAAATTGCAAGCAGGAAATTATGACTAACATTTACGGTAATTTTTTAACACATTTACAGCATGATGAAAACAGGTTAGACACGAAAATCATTATGGAAATCACCTTGCACACAGTTTATGGATGAGATTAATGATATGGAAAGAACAAAACAAGAAATTTTGATGAAGTTAGGGTACTTACGAAAAGGAAGCTGCCGTCCTGATGTATAACTCACTCTATCATCTCAGACTTTGACACGAAGAAATTGCACCACACAACCCTCGCAATTTGCAATCACCAGAACTTCTCACCAACACTTTCCACAACGTTTTTTTTTGCATAACTGGGATCACATCACTTCACTGCACTGTACATAACAGTAAATTCCCGTGTGGTCTAGTGACGAGTCCTGGAGCCTTGTGAACTTCTCAGTAGCAGCTTTCAGCTCCGTTCCACGTACCAACACACCTTCGGCACGTTGTTGTCGATACCAAATCAGAGTGGATCAGTCGATGTCTGCATACTTAGGACTAAACATCACCTTCCTCTCCACGTTTCGTTTGGTCTTCGAAGCGAAATCAGCCGTGTACTGCTGCAGTTTGTCTCGGGACTTCTTGATATCAAACAAGGTGCAGCGAGGGAGATTGAATTCACGACTAATCCGTGATGTCGGCCACCCGGTGTCCATCTTTTCCAATACCCTTCCCTCTTCTTCTCCAGAGTCAGAACCACTCTTTTCCTCTTCTCAGGAGGCAGGGCCATCATCACACACATGATGAAGAAGGTGAAGAGCAGTATCAAGCACTGTAGGAGGTAGGGTATCACCACAAAAGCAATCATTTCGGCCGCCATTTTCGGAGTTGTTCACGAGGGAGGAGGGGAGTGGGTAATGGCGACCGATAGTGGCATCACGAGTGTAAACAGAGGGGATCGGCGCACGCGGGAAATTCAAACTGACGCGGTCAAAAAGAAAAGAAAAGAAAATTAATCGATTTTTTCTGATTTTTTTTGCATTTTGGGGGTTGGTCAGCCCAGAATATCCGGTTCGTGAGTATGTCCGGTTATTGGACGTCCGGATATTAGAGGGATTACTGTATGTGTAATGATAAGTTAGGACAGTAGGAGAAAAAATCGGAAACAAATTATTATTATTATTTTTTTTCCCCTTTCATATGCATGCATCTATTGCATTATTCAACTTTATTTTGATGTCCTGGATGGTTATGAACTTTTGTGTATGTCTGTGTTAGTTTTTGAATGACTATGAGGCCATGTAGAGGTACTACCCACACCGTTTTATCTCGCCATGCCTACATACACACCTGTTTTATCTCCCCACACCTACATACACACCTGTTTTATCTCCCCACACCTACATACACACCTATTTTATCTCCCCACACTTAGAGACACACCTGTTTTATCTCCCCACACCTACATACACACCTGTTTTTTCTCCCCACACCTACATACACATGTTTTATCTCCCCACACCTACATACACACATGTTTTATCTCCCCACACATACATCCACACCTGTTTTCATCGTTGGTATGACAGATTCCATTGAAATGGAGGGTTTCCACAAGAGAATTTGCTTGTTGCCGAAATTCTTCTCCTCAAGTACCACCAAGGCCTTGTAGGCCTACTCCCCACACTATTTATCTTCACACACCTACATACACACCTGTTTTCATGGTAGATGTTACAGAATACACTGAAGTGCTTTCTTTTCATGCGAAAGCTGATTATTTCCAACCCCCGTACCTATAGGCCAACTCTCCTCAGCCTACTATCTCCCCACACCTACATACACCTGTTTTCATGGTTGGTGTGACAAAACTCTTTGAAATGACCTGTTTCAATAAAAAAAAAAAAATAGTTAGTTATCAAAATTTTCACGTTGTCAATTGTTTTCGAGGGGTAACTATTACAAACATTTTTTAAATTTGACGCTCGATTTTGCGGTAACCATTAGGCCTTCGGGGGTTCGGATTGTGTTGTCAGGTGTTTAAATTCTTTCTCTTTAGCCAGGACACAGTCAATTTGCCCTTGGTGAAAGTCGCCAAAACACCCCCAAGTTGCAATTGTGGGAGGTACCCTGCCTGAAATAATTGCAGTCTTTAGGGGTTAATCATTGACGCATTCCTCACCTGAACATGCGGTGGAGAAACACTCACTCAGGTTGGACTGCGCTTGACAGGTGTAATAGTAGGTGTCTTGGGTGGAGCCATAGTGGTGCTGCAGTATTCCACGAGGCCAAATAGAAATGCAGACGGATGAAGAGGCAACAGATCAACAGGGCAGAGTGTAGGAGACTGGGCAGCTCTGCCAGTCTGTTTGACGGTGCTTGGTTTGAACTCTCAAAATGGCGGGGATAGCCATGTCAAACAACAAAAAGGGTATAGGTTTATAAATGTGGAAACAACAAATTGTCGAATAACAATTGGTCAAAAATCAGGGACTTATGTACTACAAGCAACTGATTTTGAGATAAAGTGTATTTCAAGTTCAAATGGCCTTTATATTTTCTTGAATGAAAGAACAGATTTGAGTTTTCCATTCATTTCAAGAAAAATAATACAGTCACAACTCATTATATGATGGGGTGACGTCAGGTCATACATTAATCTATAACGAGTTTATCGCAAATCGAGAGATTGAAATACATTATAAAAGGGGGGTTACATCAAATTCAGCTTTCCAAAGTCACCTACTCAAGACTTTACACAAATCCACAGTACAGTAATTCACCAAAACAAACACTATCACACCAATACAAGCAGCATTACTCACGTACAGTAAATCATTGCAACAACACAATAATCACACGCATAACGTTGGTCTGGTGCTGCATGATGTATGCTGTTGTACAATGCTTGGCTGAGAGGTGACGATAGCAGGAGGGCTCAAGTGAACGAGTGGAAAAGACAGGGCTTTGAAGGGGTGGTAGGATTGCGCAACTGAACCAAAACAGTGCATGCATCTGGCACTTCGTATGAAATTTTCCGATACCAGTATCATTATAGCGGGAAATTCATTGTAAATCGAGTTTTGGGGTGTAACGTTTTTGTTATTGTTGTAGTGAATTATCGTATAGCGGTTCAGGGTACAACGAGTTGTGACTGTACAGTAGTCCCTCATTTTTCTGGATGCTTAGTATTCGGACTTGTTCATTATCTGGTTGTTGGACCTCAGCTTTATTAAACCATTATCCGAATTTACTTCCTATTATCCAGACGTAAAAGTCCCCGAGAACTTTGGCCGGCCAACTGACATGTTCCCCGAGAACTTTGGCCGGCCAGCTGACATGTTCAAACATTAGGTATCGTGGCCGTTGAGCTTGAGCCGTGAGCGGGAAGTAGTCCATAACCAACAACCAAAGCTAAAATGTCCATCCCTCCTCTATACCCTTCCAGCTCCCCCCTCACTCCCTCAGTCCCTACCCTCCTCCGTGGTGATAACATTGACTCTTGAGTTTTCAAAGTTTGTTGCGATTTATTTGACTACTATTAGTCATATCGAAATTCCGCAAAATCCATGAGAAAGCGCATGAAATTCTCCATCTAGACATATGGTTAACTTTTCGAAAGTGTTGGTAAAATTATGAACTAGGATGGTGGGAATTTATATGAAGGTAAGTTTTACTCCTGAGCACTTTATTCTCACTGCATTTCTGTACTCTTGCCTATCAGTTTTATGTGTTTTTATTAACTCATACTGTAAACAGCAGCGGAGATGATGGTATACCATTTATTCCAACATAACCTGTTTCCGGTGGCATCTTTGGCCATGGAATTTTTTTTGAGCCCTGGGAGCAATCACTCCTCACAGATAACTGATTTTCAAACTGTCTTCAGGTTTTTTTGTGGATTTTTGCTGGTTATGCATTTTCTTGATGTTTAGCATTCTATCTATCTATCTATCTATTGCCAGACGCCTCAATCCCGAATGGGGTGGCCACAAACAAATCGCCTCCATGTCACTCTGTCCCCTGCCATTTCACTACCATGCTCCCAACTCACACACCCCTCTCTCATATACCTCTCCACTCCATCCCTCCATCTCATCCTCGGCCTCCCCCTCCCTCTCGCCCCCTCCACCTCACTCACATACACTCTCCTCGTCAATCTTTCACTCTCCATCCTCTCCACATGCCCAAACCACCTTAACGTGTTTCTCCTAACGCTTCCCATCACATCCTCAACCACACCACAACGCTCCTTCACTTCCTCATTTGTTAGTCTGTCTCTCCATGTGACTCCACATGCTCCTCTCAAATAACTCATTTCCACTGCTCTCACTCTTGACTTAATATGGATAATCCTATGTGTGATGTCTCAATATGGCAGAATGTCCAGAAAACAGTGCCAGAATTAGGAGGAGTACTGTACATACAGTAGTACAGTATATAGGTCGGGTGTTTTTATTTTTATTTTCATGGTTTTCTTGGTGTTTAGCATTACTTTGGATATTCCTGTGTGTGTTTTAATGTCTACATATGGCAGATTGACCTAAAAACAGTGCCAAAATTAGGAGGGGTACTGTACATACATTACTGTGTAGATAGAATGTGTTTTGGTTTTCAGTTTTTTTTATTTATTTATTCATTTTTTTTTTTTTTTTATTCATGGTTTTCTTGGTGTTTAGCATTACTTTGGATATTCCTATGTGTGTTTTGATGTCTGAATAAGGCAGATTGACCTGAAAACAGTACCAGAATTAGGAGGGGTACTGTACATACAGTAGTGCATAGGTAGGGTGTTTTTTGGTTTTCAGTGTTTTATTTGCATGGTTTTCTTGGTGTTGAAATTTTTTTTTGGTTAATCCTATGTATGTTTTGATGTCAAAATATGGCAGAATGACTGGAAAACTGCCAATATAAGGAGGGGTACTGTACATACAGAAGTGTTTAGCTAGGGTGTTTTTTGGTTTTCTTTGTTTTTTCTGCATGGTTTTCTTGGTGTTTAACATTACTTTGGATATTCCTTTGTGTGTTTTGATGTCTAAATATGCCTGAATTACCGGAAAACACTGCCAAATTAAACATAGGTACTGTATAAATAGGTTAGGTATAGGTTGGAGGTTGGTTATTCGTAGGATCTGGGTATGGTAGGGGAACAGTGTTCATTATCCGGATGTCACCATTACCTGTACATGCCTTTGGCTTTTTTGTGTCTGGATAAATGAAGGATTTCTGTGTTTATATATTGATAAGTGTTAATTATACTCTAGCCCTTACGTGCTGGTTGCTGCGTATAGCTGTCATTCACCCGAGTTGCGTGGGGCAGTGGTTTGATCCTGATGTGTTGTGACAGAAAGAAATCCTTCCATCAGAGCAACGCAGTTTGATGTGTATAGCTGCTGGCATCTTCTTGCCACCCTTTGAACCTGTGACCAATTTCTATGACAGCCTTGGAGTAGGTCTGTACACGGCTCTGGTAGAGTGCAGAGTGATGTCTTACTCATCCTCCATGTCCGATTTCCCTCCCTCACACGCAGGGCTGATTGTATCATTGACCCCTACAAAAGTTCTAACCTTACTGCAGGGGAAAGGGCTCGGTGACACTGCCATCAGTCGTGCCTTGGATGAGACAGTGTCCTCACGCACTTTCAGTGAAAGTACTTCTTCTGAAGAGAGAAGTTATCATGTTGAGAGAGAACTCTCTCGTCCTCCGATCGCTTCTTTTACTGAGACACTCGAAAGGGCTCTCAGACTGCTGCAGGATGAGGGTAGGGCCTTTGTCTGTGATGGTTTCACTGAGGAAGAGGAGTTTGATGACTCAGCATACCAGGCAGGTGAGCTTGGAGTTGGCGGCCATCTTGTACATAAATGCCGACGAACTGTCTCACCACCACTCTTGCAGCCTGCTCGCCGCTGTCTCACTCTTGAAATGTCCAGCTTCATCTCAGCCTACTACTTCAAGGGCCAGATCACCACACTCGGGCTCTTCAGGAGTGGAACTTTCCACACGGGACCCACATGGTGTAATTCTGCAGGCAGCATCTCCCCAGGGAAGTCCTACATTAGGTGAGTCATCACCCTCATACAGTACTCCCCCACATCCCACACCTCTCCCTCTCCTTCCCCCTCACCCACTGCCCATGGGCGTGCACTTGGTGGTTCACACACTCAGAAAAGACATGCTGGCCATGAAAAACAGCCAATTCTACCAGTGTCGGCAGAGTTGATACCTTTGTGTGAGAGGAAGGAGCAGGATTTTAGCCTTCTCTGCCTGTCTTTGATGAGGTCAGGAGGAACAGCTTCCACCAGGCCCTGGACTATAAGCAGTATTTTAGGTCTGTTTTTACCACTGCTATCATGCAGTACCTGGTGGAGGAATTCAACTTCCACCAGGTTATGAGTGTACAGTGGCTGGACGTGGCTGCTTACCAAAGCAAGAATATATCGAACTGGATAGCTGTGGGGGTGGGGGAGTTGTTTGTGTGGCTAGCCCTGACCATGTTGATGGTGCACATAAGAAAACACGTGCTCCTTGACTATTGGTCGGTTGATGAACTTCTGGGCACACCTGTCTTTGGTAAGTATATGGCCCATGACAGGTACCTTGCAATCTTATGGCTCCTTCATGTCAGCAGAAATTATGGGCCTGCACCAAATGACAAGGTATGGAGAAAATTAGACCCATCCTGACCATGCCTAAGGAGTCATATGCCAGGATTTTCCATCTGTTTCAGAAAGTGGTTATTGATGAGTCGCTGGTGTTATTTCAGGGCCATTTGGCATTTATTCAGTATGTGCCGTCCAAGCATCACCGCTTTGGACTAAAATTCTGTCCTTTGCGACTGCAGAACTGGATATGTGATAGTTTATTCTGCAACGGTTGTTGATATACCACGATCCTCTTGGCTTCTCAGCATCAGTTGTGAAAGTGCTGATGGAAAGGTACTTCAGCAAGCACCGTATTCTGTACACGGATAACTGTTACACAGCCCCGGCGTTGACCAAGCATTTGCATGAACACGACACAGGGTCCTTTGGAACTGTCTGGGCGAACAGAAGAAATTTCCCTGAATTCCCAGCAAATATGGAGAAAGGTGCCCTCCTTACCAAGAGATGTGACAACATGTTAGCCCTTCTCTGGCATGACAAGAGACTGGTCAGCATGTTGTCAACAGTACATAAGGGTGTGTTTGGGGAAACAGGAAAGACAGACTACAGGACTGGAACCAGTGTTCAAGCCCGATGCTGTCAACGACCATAATATCAATATGCAGCATGTTGATAAGTTGGACATGCAGATTGGTGAGGTTGATTGTCTTCGTAAGTCCTTCTGGTGGTACAAGAAGGTGTTTTTACACCTTCTTGATATCTCCGTCCTGAACAGTTTCATGTCAATCAAGGAGGTCGTCAAGAAACCTCTCTCTTTATGAGAGTTTGAGAGAGAGCTTGCACTCGAACTCCTTGGAGAGTATTCAGCTGCACAGGTGCCAGGTGTGAGGCAGGGGATGCAGATAATGCCTACATCTGACAGGCTAAGCTGTACCGATTATTACCAGTGGCACAGGCTGGTAGAGATTGGCTGTGTCACTGCAGGTCATAAGGTGTACATGCGGTGCCACATCTGCAACACCACCAAATGCACGAAAAGTGACTGCCTACCAGTGTGCAGAGTGCAAGGTCCCCCTGTGCCCTATATGTTTTTGTGAGTACCACTCTGAGCGTGAGTACTGAGCAGGTATGTAGGAAATTGTAAATAGTAAACAGGTATGCACAAGTGTTTTTTTTTATACATAAGTGAAATGTAAGATATAAGTTATACCTAGTAAGTGTTGTTACATAGGTGTTTTGTAATAAGTTTTACAAGTACAGTGCAATAAGTGTTACTGTGTAATGATTATTTGTGAGTCAGTGATTGAAAATACCTTGAGTAACCCTACCTGCTCCATGAGAGAAAACCAGGAGTGCATAGGCGAGAAAGAAAATGACCTGGTTGGCCGTAACTAAATTTTTTCCTCTGTTACTCAGAAAGTAATGGTGAATATGCATATTTGTGATGTGAAGTACAAAAAATGTATACCATTAGTAATATTTTCACAATACCTCTGATTAGTACAAATTAGTCACAATTTTAGTACAAGTAATTACCTCATACTCAACCATACTGCATGAAACAGCCAGCGCATTTGCTTATCAAAATGCAATTACATGATGTCGTGCAAATATAACTGCTGTAGTAGAGGGAAATTATAATTGACGCAAGGAATGAGTACAGAAAATCAGCGAACTATTCTTTTCCCACACACCTACAGGGTGTAGTGGCACTATGAAACGGGCAGAAAACCCTATAGGGAGCCACATGAACAGGGTGATGACTCATCCTTACGACGGTGAGTAAGGGAAAGTCGAAGATTGAGTGGAAAGTTTTGGGTTTTCTCAAAGGAAGGCCAGGAAGCGTTACAATCAGCACTCCAGTCAGTGCTACCAATGCTAGCCAGTGGCGCGCACTCAGAAACAGCCCACCAGAACACGGTAAACCAGTTATCTTTAACTTATCCCTACTTATTGTAGGGACCACTTGGAGACCTGGGGATACTTTCATTTGAAAGAGAAAGAGTTGACGAGTCTTATGTATTTTTAACTTTTTCTCAAGCCATTTTAGTATGGCAGATATCAGGGTTTGGAGTAAGAGGACTTTTGCCAAAATCATGGAAATCCCCCGTAGTGAGGAGTGGGTGACATTGGAAAAACCCCAACGTTTATGGGTTAATGGAGATGAACGTTAATTCCCAAAGTATTGTACGAAAGAAATTGGACTTCAAAAATAGTGTCAACATGGCGTTGTGGAACAAAGTACTTTTTGTAGGTTAGTTACTGTTTGTTTTCTTGTTCTTTTCTTTTACTTAAAAATAAAGAAACCAATGACTGATCAACAGCAATGAATAGAGATTCTGAAAGGTGAAAGTGTATGTGAGTTAAAACTACTCATATCAAGCAACCATTCTACAGTCTTGGTCAAGACAAACTTTTTTTTTTTTTTTTTTTCTCAGAACTGCCCTTCCAGAATTAGGGTGCATCTTTCACACTGCAGTGTCTTATATGCTGTGAAATTTGATAGTACAGTATTCATAAAGACAAGGAGAAATAAATTTAAAAAATAAATCTAGAGCATTTATTGGTGAACTGATGATTTGGAAAGTAGTTTTGTACAGTACAATTATCATGAGTCCCTTGCTCACTGTTGTGTACACTATACAGCCAATGGGCTGCCAATTTTTTCCTCACCTGACCACTGTCACTCCACCACTCACTCGCTTGTCTCTCAGCTGATTTGCAGATAATGCAATAAATATGTATGATTTGTAAGCTTAATAAAGTGCGTGAGGACACCGTCTCATCCAAGGCACGACTGATGGCAGTGTCACCGAGCCCTTTCCCCTGCAGTAAGGTTAGAACTTTTGTAGGGGTCAATGATACAATCAGCCCTGCGTGTGAGGGAGGGAAATCGGACATGGAGGCTGAGTAAGACATCACTCTGCACATAGAGAATGAAAGTAATGCAAGTATAAGTGGCTGGGGAATGGCAGGGAGAAGGAGGGTTGTGAGAAGAGAGGAAGAAATCACCAGGATGGAAGTGGTGGAAGCAATGAAGAAAGTTAAAATGGGGAAAGCCCCAGGAATTGATGGAGTGTGTGGTGAAATGCTGAAGCATGGGGGAGAGATAGTAATAGAATGGATGTGGAAGGTGTGCAGTTTGGCTTGGGAGGAGGGTAGAGTCCTGGAGGATTGGAAGTCAGGTATAATTATTCCTCTGTACAAAGGAAAAGGGGAAAAAGCAGTGTGTGGTAATCATAGGGGCATTTGCCTTCTCAGTGTAA
>JAGKTI010041189.1:0-10289 GCA_018397915.1 Birgus latro
TGGAAAGGATGTAGAGCCGTAGTACTGTGGAAAGGATGTAGAGCCTTTGTACTATGGAAAGGATGTAGAGCCGTAGTACTGTGGAAAGGATGTAGAGCCGTAGTACTGTGGAAAGGATGTAGAGCCGTAGTACTGTGGAAAGGATGTAGAGCCTTAGTACTATGGAAAGGATGTAGAGCCGTAGTATTATGGAAAGGATGTAGAGCCGTAGAATTATGGAAAGGATGTAGAGCCGTAGTATTATGGAAAGGATGTAGAGCCGCAGTATTATATTTTTTTCTGCAACTCAAGTACATCAAACAAGCTACAAACGAACGAAAATCTAGGCCAGGTTAAGATGAAAGTGGCACAGACGATTTTCCTCAGCTTCAGACACAGCTCCAGTAGTGATGGGGGTTACTGAGGCCTCCAACTAACCCCTCCAGTCCGAAAAGTCTCCCCAAAGCTGAATAAAATCGTCTGGTGGAAGCAATAACAGAGTGGAAAATAAGCCATACGGGTGAAATGTTATGCTCTTCACAACGTTTATGTACACTGACTGTATTTTATTCTTGCTATCTTGAGACGACTTGAATAAGCTTGGGGGAGGTTTTCTCTCTCTCTCTCTCTCTCTCTCTCTCTCTAGCTCTCCCCCTCTCCCTCCCCCTCCCCCGCCCTCTCCCTCTCTCTCTCACCCTCCCTAGCCTGCATCACCGCCTCCCCCCACAAAAAAAAATCGACCCTGAGAATCATAATATATTTTGATGCTGGCTGGACCAATGAAAAAGACGTCCTCGGGCTGAAGGGCTTCATTTTCTCCATCCACTAGACTTCTCAGATTAATTTCCTTCCTACTTCCGCGTCTGCCTTCCTGCTTAAGTCCCTGCCTGTCTCTCTGCTTGATTTTCTATTTCCTTGCCTGCTTTTCTAATTTCCTATATACTTCCCTCCCTCCCCCTGTTGAATTTCCTGTCTACTTCCCTCTCCCTCCTTTCTAAATCTTCTGCCTGCTTTCCTCCCTACCTCTCTGCCTAATTTCTGATGCGCCTCCCTGCCTTCCTCTCTGCCTACGAGTGCAGTAATTCCCTTCCTACTTTCCTGCTCACTTCTCTGCTTATTTTCCTTCCAACCTTCCTGCCTACCCACTACTTGCCTGTCTGCCTCTCTCCCTGCCTGCATCCCTTCCTTATTTTCTGCTTACCTACCTACTTTGCAGCCATGCTACCTGCTTGTCAATATTCTACCCACCTACCTACTTTCCTACCTCCCTCTCTCTCTCTACTTTTTACTTTCCTGTCTACCTGCCTTTCCGCTTATTTCCCTCCTAGCACAATTAACTACCTGCCTCCCACTCTACCTGCTCGCCTATATTCTACCCATCTACCTAGTTTTCTACCTACCTACTTTCCTGCCTACCCCCCTTCTCTCTGCCTATCCTCCTTCGTTTCCCTGCCCTTTTACCACCCCCCCCCCCCCTCCCCGCCACTCTTCCTCCTTTCCCCCCCTGCCTTCCTCCCCCCCCCCCCCCACACACACTTCTCTCACGTTATCCCTCTTTCTGATTCCACTGCACTCTCTCTCTCTCTCTCTCTCTCTCTCTCTCTCTCTCTCTCTCTCTCTCCTACCGATGACTCACCCTCCTTCTCACTTACCCTTTACTTTGTTTTCTTTCTGCTGTTCTTCTTCTCTCTCTCCCTCTCACTTTTCTCCATTTCTCTCGCTCTCTTTCTCTCTACCTCCGTTCTCTCTATCCCCACCTCCTTTTTTTTTTCCTTCTTGAGAGGGAGAGAGTAAGAGAGAAACACCCTCATCACGCCATCCTCCCTTCAACCCCCCAACAAATCAAGAAGGGTAACCCACCAAAACATATACCTTAGATTGCACCTAAATGTTGCTGCCCAGGGTTGGTTTTGCGTGACCCGTATTGCAACTGAGGGATATTTCTTGTTTGTCTGACTTTGGATTTAGCCATGACAGTCCGTTCCCTGAGACCCACCAGACCTCCTACGTGCCACGCTCCTCCATGCGTCACTATTTGAACTGCAAACTCCGCCCTGGTTCACTGCATCCTCTCTCTCTCTCTCTCTCTCTCTCTCTCTCTCTCTCTCTCTAACTGAATCTAATCGAACTCATGCTGCCGGGACTAGCGATACTGGTCTAAAGTGCGAGCAGTTTGCAGAATCGTTTAACCTCACGCAATTGGTAAAACAACCAACCGGAACACCAGATAATCCTGACCATAACGCCCATGTCTTGGATCTGTTCCTGACAAGTAACCCAGACCAATACAGGATAGAGGTACTGTCACCACTTGGATCCTCTGACCACAATCTCATCAAAGCCTTATTGGTCAGTTTCCCCAAACGTCCCCATTCTGAACCTGTCAGGATGACCAGATGGCACTTTGATAGGGCAGGCTGGGACGGATCCGGAAATAATCTTGCTGATATTCCATGGCAGTCCTTCTTCTCAACTGATAATCAATTCTACCAAATCCCACATCAGTAACTTAATACAAACTGGTATGGAACTGTTCATACCCAGAATAATTTACTAAAAGACTGGACATCCTGAAATGGTTGACAGCAACTGTGCCAGAGTAATGACCCAAAAGTCCTTTCCGTTTAACTTTTACTTAACCCAAGGTGTCCGCCGACGTATGAGTACGTCGCAACGTTCTGTCACAGCTAGACCCATCGACGTACCCGTCCATTACGCAATTGCAAGGTCAGTCATTTGCACAATTTTCAAGTTTCATGGGTGATTTTTGGTAGGCACATGTGGGAGACCTTCCACTATCTGCTGTCAAGCGGGGATACTGCCTGGCCCCCCCCCCCCCCCCCCCCCCCCCCTACACTCGGCAATTCACCTGTTAGCAGTAACCTGGCCAGTAAAGACATGTCGCGCCACGGACTCTGCAATGACGAAATTCACGGTAAAAGTGATTCCTGAGGTGGAGGACAAAGAAATAAAGAAGCCAAAGCAAGAAACAAACAGAAGTGATGAGGTGGTAATGTCGTAAAGGAAGGTGCCATGTGTGGATGTGGTTGGTGACTGTATTGCCTATATAATTGGGTGAAAACCAATACTGTCTTGTACTACACATAAATTCATACCCAATAAATAAATAAATATGTAATTCAAAGTGGTTTGAAGTAGTTTACCCTCCCATAGTTCGTGTTCTTTGAGGCCAGATACCCTGAGAAAGAACAAAAGGTAAGGCTGACTCATCACCTGTAGCACCATTTATAGGCTCAGGAGGGCGATTTCTCCATGAATTCTCAATGTATCTCACCAAAAGCGAACATTTGAGAAAAAAAAATCCTAAATTGCTTGGGACTGGAGGGTATCGTAGGAAATCGGTCGGGACGTGATGGGTTAAAATGAGAAACATCTGAATCCTTCAATCAGTTCAAAATTGCGAGAAACCATGCAAAGGCAGTAATGAATCTCGCTAAATCAATCTTTATTTACTATCAAACATCCAAACTATTAAACAATCCTAACGACAAGAGACTATTCTTGTCAACTCTCAACTGTTTCAATAACATCTTTAACAAGTTATCACCCATTCCCCCACTAAAATCTTCAGATGGAAACATTATAAGTGACCAGCGTGTAAAAGTGAAAATCCTTGCTAGTAAATTTGCCACAAACTCTACCTTTGAGGAAGTTAGTCAGAACGTTCCTGTACTAGAACTCGACTCTCCCGAAATTACTCCACTTAAGATACAGACAAGATGTGTAAAATCCATCCTAGACAATATACCAACCAACAAATTCCTCCAATCGTTTTGAAAAGGAGTTCCCCAGAACTTGCTCCTGTCCTGGCCAAGTCATTCAGACTATGCACCCGTACTTTTTCATTCCCCAGTTCTTGGAAAGATGCCAATATCCACCTAATTCCGAAGAAACGAAGTTCCTCTGACTCCTCTGATTACAGACCACTAGTTGTCACATTATCTCTTGGTAAAGCATTTGAGACTGTAATTAATAAGCATATTGTTCAACATCTTGAATCTAACAACTTAATTTGTGGTAGACAGTATGGTTTTCGTCACGAATTATCCAAGTTCGATATACTCAAGCTCTTGACTCATATCATCCATAAGTCAACTGACCAACATGAAGAAACCCATGCAGTAGCCCTTGATATTTCTAATGCTTTTGACAGAGAGTGGCACCTTTCACTGCTACCCAAACTCCCTTGCTAGGACCTATCATCTTTTGTTCCTCTGATTTCCTCAAATCTCAGCAAATAAAAGATAGAAGCACAAAATGTATATTTCAATTTCCACTTGATCAATGCTGGTGTGCCACAAGGATCAGTCCTGACTCCAACCCTATTCCTTATTCATGTTAATTACTTCTTATCTATCACCCATAATCCCATTCACTCATACGTGGATGACTCAACACCTCACAGTTCCTTCACACTTAAACACCCATTACAGAGCTAACTGTCTCTAACTCGCAACTCAGTACAGCAATCTCCATAAATCAACACTTAACTAAGATCACTGAATGGAGACAAAATAACATTGTCTCATTACATGCTAGGAAAACCAAATATATACACTTTACTAGTACACGAATATTGCCTGATTCCTATACCGCGTTCAGTGCTACTAACATTTCTAGCTCTACAAGTATTGAAATTCTCGGTGTTTCACTTAACAATGCCCTCAGCTGGACCTCTCATGTTGGATCACTTGCTAAAACCACTTCAAAGAAACCTGGATTATTGTATAGAATCCGCAACTACTTCACTGACGAGCAGCTGGCTATAATTTACACGAGTCATGTGCGCTCTCAGCTGGAATATTGCTCATCCTTGGGGAGTGGATGTGGAAAGGTTGCATTAAAACAACTGGGCAAACTTCAGAACACAGCTGTAAGAATTACTAATAACCAGGCAGTTACAAATGAACTACCTTCCCTACAGGCAAGAAGGAATGTTGCTTCCCTTGCATTATTTTAGATACTTTAATGGCAAATGCGCAGACGAAGTTGCATTCACTGTGCCACCTCTCCAAGCCTTCCCCTGTGCTACATAGGGGAACCGCATCTCTTTGGAACACAATTCCACTGAACAGTTTCCCCCTAAACTTCAACCTACACCAGTTCGAAGTCCACCTGTTACAGACTTTCTATGAATGGAGGACACCTGTAATCTGGTGTGTGGATTTTTTTTTATTCAGTTTGTTTTTCCTTCCTCTCTTCATTTTCTATTTTAAAAAAATGGGTTCTGACCTGATTTTAACCTAGCTAACGCCACCTGACCTTTTCTGACCTAGTCATGTGAGTAGGCCTACCTGAGTGTGAACCAACAATGTATGTTATTAAGGCGGTCTCTCTCTCTCTCTCATATAGATAGATAAACATGGATCGACAGATAGATATACTACGGATATGCTCTATGAAAAAGAATGCACCGTATGTGAACGTGCTAATGACACTGTCCGGGACACATTTTGACTATACTCAGTCCCCCCCCCCCCCAAGGCGAAGAATCACTTGACAGGTTGGTGATGATTGACTGAACATAACACTACTTCATAATCTCTTTACTCGTTAGCTTTAATAATTGACAACATATATATGAGGGGGAAATTTGGGTTAGTAAATGTTATTCGGACATGTTGTATTCAGCCAATCACCACCAACCTATGAAGTGCATCTTCGTCTCAATAAATATAAATAAATAAATAAATAAAAAATAAGTGGTTTACTCGTAGACTGTCTCTGTCTGTCCGTCTGTATCTATGTAAATGTATGTAAATGTCTGTATGTTAGAATGCTTGTGTGGCGGAAGAAAGACACAAACGGTGACAGATATATAAAGGACAGAAAACGTGGGAGGAAATGGAGAACGAATGAGACTCCGGTGTAAGAAACGAGAATGTAAAGGAACAAGGGGAAGGAAGGACGGACATGTGTGGGGGGAAAAGTGAGAGAGAGAGAGAGAGAGAGAGAGAGAGAGAGAGAGAGGGAGAGAGAGAGACAGAGAAGAGAGAAAAAAAAAAANGTGACGGCAGTAAGTGACAATAAACAAAGCAAAAACGAAGACAGGATGTAATGATGGAGACAGACAAATAAAGATGACAAAAATACAAGAAAGGAAATGGAGAGGAAGATGAAAGAAATGAGGTGGAAGGTAGGAAGAGAGATGACAGGGGAAAAGAATAAGACTGGGAAGTGACAGGCAATAAAAAGGGCCCGGAAGTGCAATGAAAACAGAGGAAATGATGACTGAGGGAGAAGGAGGTGATAAAGGGAGATGAAGGGGGAAGTAAATGAGGAAAAAAGGAAGAGATGATGATGATGATGATGATGATGATGATGATGATGAGTGGAAAAGAAAGACGTGACAATGTATAAGATAGATAGATAGAGAGAGAGAGAGAGAGAGAGAGAGAGAGAGAGAGAGAGAGAATAAAAGAAAAGGTACTCTCCTCCCCTTCCCCTCCAACATGTCACTCTAGCAAAGCGGATCGAGCTAGCGCGCCCTGTTTACTAATTCAAAGGATCCGATGCGCTTCTGTTTCATGGTGTCTATACACTGTCTAGTCCCACGCCAGTCTCCCTCATTTTTCTGTACTTCCTCGACAGTCGTATAGAGGGGAACTCAAATGGGATACCATGTAACGAGTTTTGAGATTCTACTAAATATGAAAATGTGCATAAGCGAAATAAACGGAATGGAGGAGGATTTACATGGGATCGAGGCACGTATGAATTATGGCATCTATAAAAGGGTTCAACTGCTGCATGTCAATTACGGCGTTAACAGGATTCAATGCTTTTTGTTTCACAGAGTCCATATGGGTGTGGCCAGTAATGTGCAAACATTTTACACTACAAATAAGTCATAATTTCAACTTTTGGGTTTTCTTGCTGGACAGTTTCCACCATTGTCATGACTTTTTTTAATAGAATTTTCACACTAATTAAAAAAACACCCAAAGTAGTCCAGGAAAAAATACATGGAATCAGCATCTTTCTCTTCTCAAATGGGTTCGAGCTGCATCACCAGGTTTAACCAATTAAAAAATAAAATCTAACCTAACTAACCAAACAACCTACAAGTGGGGGATGCAAAATATCGGGATGCACTATAAACGAATAAATAAATAAATAAATAAATAAACCTGGGAATAATGCAGGAAAAACACAGAAAACAAGAAGCGATGCCAAGGCACAGCAAACCCGTCCTCGGAAGTAATTTTAGTGCTGACATAAACACAACAGGAAATCTAGTCAAAGATGTCACATACCAAATTTGGAGTAAATTGGATGAAAATGTACGATTTTATGATTATTTGAACTATTAGGCCCGACCCCCCTACCGCTAACTGGGGGTGACCCCTCTGATGTAATGAGGCATGTTGTAAGATGCAGATTTGAAAGATGCACATTTAGGTTTTGGTTTCATGTCGATTTGACGAATTTGAAAGGAGTTAGGGCGAAAAAAAGGATTTTTTTTCTTTACATTTCTGGGGCCTACAGCCTAGGCCTACGCCAAATTTGGCCCAAAATGTAATAAAGTGATCATAAGGTCATAGCCCATCATCCCTGTAATTTTAATCAAAATCGCACAGGTAGTTTTCGTGTAAACTTGTTAACAAACAGAAAATCAAACGGACAAACCGAGTGAAAACAATACCCGACCCCAAGCCCCTCCGAGGCGGGGACGGGTACTGAGAACAAAAATGAACAAAACGAATAACATGAACATTTACTTTTTATATATATCATTTCAACACGAGAAGGAATATTAAGCTCTCTCTCTCTCTCTCCCTCTCTCTCTCTCTCGACCTTGAAGTATCGTGATGTACTGAAAATCTATACACTTAAAATGCCCCGAACATACCTACGAGTTCGGCGAAAAGTGCATAGTGAAATAACAGAGAGAAAGAGAGAGAGAGAGAGAGAGAGAGAGAGAGAGAGAGAGAGAGAGAGAGTGTGTGTGTGTGTGTGTGTGTGTGTGTCGTACAGCCACGTGCCTGTGTGTGTGTGTATGTGTGTGTGTCGTACAGCCACGTGCCTGTTATAAAAGTAGCCATAAAACCAAACAAACAACATGACCCTTATTGCTCAAGCTAGACAGTTAATAACGCTGGGATACGACTTCTATCATTACTCTGTCATTAACCCCTTCATGCTCGAGACAACTCAACTGCACTATTATATTCCGAGAAGACTAGAAAAATTAGTTCAGAAGTCACACGATGCTGAGTGTTGATTCATTCAGCCCGAGGACTTCATTCTGTTTTTGCTCATACTAAGCTATTATGACCAGAATGACAACCCCGTACAGTGAAAGGAAGACATACGAGGAAATACTGTAACCTCTTGCTACCCCGTCTACTTATTTATTTTTATTCTCTCTCTCTCTCTCTCTCTCTCTCTCTCACACACACACACACACACACACACACACACACACACACACACACACACACAGCTCCAAGGAATCACAGGATACTGAGAAATGAAGAGCTGTGTGTTGTAGAACATTAACGGATAATCTTGTCCAAGGTTTTGGCTAGCTGTATGATGGAGTTGGATTTTTAAAGCATAAATAGTTAATAATGTCTGCTCTACTCCAGCCATAAAGACTAAACTCCTCTTTCTCTAACTTGGCTAAAACTGCCGTGACTAAACTCCACCTTCTCTAACTTGGCTAAAATTGACGTCTCTCCAGCTTGAATACTGAGTTGTAACAATAAAGTACCATTAGAATATGATACTAGTCACAAGGAGCTGCTATGGCATGGCTGAAGAGCAGTGACACTTTTTTCTGCCACTCAGCAACATGAAATAAGCTGTAAAACAACGAAAATCTAGGCCAAGTTAAGAAAAAAAAAGTATTGTAAAAAAAACCAGGTATGCCACAGCCCTAGCCAAAGATTGTATGGACACTGAGTAGCAGGTGGAGGAGTCAAAAATATAATCATGAGCACGAGACTGAATTAGAGCAAGATATGCACCTCACAATACCACTGATGAATAGGAGAAAGGACAGAGCCATGGGGAACTCCATTACCGATAAATTCAGATGAAGAATGGCTACGAGTGGCAGCGGAATGACAAGAAAGGAAGTACATGTATCGAGGGTGCTTGGGAAAGGATATCTGTCTCCTCCACCTTTCTGTGTGTGTGTGTGTGTGTGTGTGTGTGTGTGTGTGTGTGTGTGTGCGCGCGCGCGCCTCTATCATCACATATTTCACCAAATAATCCTATCAGTGACAGGGATGTATTACCGCCACTCACCTTACAACACTGACAACGGATAAACTCACTGATCTTAACACAATAACATTCACGCAACACAGTACACACGCAGTATTTCAACTACTTTACTACGATGACGTCATCGATATAATTCTTGCATTCTTTTATATAACCGTATTCGCCTCATTACGTATTTTTCAAACCAGAAGGATGGGATGTAAGCCTTCATTATCCCCATCAGCACCTGGTCTTTCCTAAGTTTAATATAATCGATACCAGTAAAGTTCGCTTTGTGAACGCGTGACGAGCGAGCAAGTGCCATGTCATCATTATAGGCCAGAGGTGTCAACTCATGGCCCGCGGGCTAAATGTGGCCCCTCGGTATGGTCATAAATGGCCCGCGAGATGACGATAAGATTTATCAGTCCGTAAAACTATAACTGTTATGAATGAAAATATAATGTTAAGAGATAGAAAATTCATAAATTACCTTTTATTCATAATTATTATAATTTGATTTCAATTAAAATTGCTGGTAATATCGTTTTCATAAAGAGAAGCTTTTTGTAAATAAATATCACGAATCCGTTTAAAACCGAAAACGCAGCCATTGCTGGTATCTGAAGGCATGAGCCGCCAGGCCCAAACGTTTTAATAGTCGCGAAAGACACGGAGAGGCGGTGTATTCCAGCACTACACTAAATAAACCTCGCTTTTTTAGAGAAATCGTGAGCTACACTTCGCATTTTAATAACTCGGCCAATCAAACTATAACTAAATATATGCAGAATTGAGGTGTACCTTTGAAATAAAGTAGGGAAACGTCAAAACCGGTAACCAACACAATGTGCAAGGCTTCGCAACTGTAGGCTATGCAACGAGGTGTTCAGGTTCATGTGTGGGCGATTTTATTCAATTATTTATTATTAATTTGTTTTCGAACATTGTAAATTTTAAAATGTAAAAAATGTTAAATCATCTGTTTATCTGCCTTCCAGGTTCTCTCTCTCTCTCTCTCTCTCTCTCTCTCTCTCTCTCTCTCTCTCTCTCTGCTTGTTTGACTGTCTTTATGG
>JAGKTI010041191.1:0-10289 GCA_018397915.1 Birgus latro
CAGGAAGGCATATGGGCCTGATGGGGTTCCTCCTGTTGTCCTCAAGAAATGACGCACTTCAGTGCCTTCATCCTGCTTAGGTAAATTCTATCGCTATTGTCTGTCAACTTGTGCCTTTTCTTTTCCCTGGAATTTTGCTCTCTTTCAACCTGTCCGAAATAAGAGAGACCATTCCTAACCCTCTAACTATCGCCCAATTGCTTTAACATCGTGTATTTCAAAAGTTTTGAATCTATTATTAACACACACACACAAATAAAGCACCTTTTCTGTGGCAAACTTCTTTCCAATTGCCAGTACGGATTCTGCCTGGGATGCTCGACTGGTGATCCTCTCACCATCCTTTCAGACTTCTGGTCATATTACTTGTCATCGCACTTGATCTTTCAAAGGCTTCCGATCTAGTCTGGCATAAATAACTGATTTCCAAACTGCCCTCTTATGTTTTCTGTCCTTCTATCTGTGCCTTCATCTCTAGTTTCCTTTCTGTTCATTCTATAGCTGCTGTCATAGACGGCCACCGTTCTTCTCCAGGAACTGTCAGTAGTGATGGTCCTCAGGGCTCTGTCCTATCACCAACTCTCTTCCATCTATTCATCAATGATGACCTTCTATGCTGTAGATCTAGTCCTATCCATTGATAAGCTGACGACTCCATCCTCCACTTTTGCATCCATTTCTTACAGCGTTCATCTCTACAGTTACTTCAGCAAACAAGGGATGAGGCTATGACATACTTAATGTCGGACTTGGGTCATATCACTATTTGGGGTAAAAGCAATACTGTTTTTTGGATGCATCAAAAACTTAGTTCATACATCTTTCGACCCATCAAAATCTTCTGCAGGAGTATCCTCTAAATTTTGACAATATCCAACTCACACAATAGCCAACTCAGTCCTGCATTATTTTGAACATATTTGGGGTTTCATTCTCTCAGGATTTTCTTGGAAAGACCATATTACCTTTCTTGTAAAATCTGCTTCCAAGAGGTTAGATGTGCTAAGCCGACTCCATGCCTTCTTTATCCCTGCACAGTGTTTGACATTATACACGGGTTTTATTTGCCTCTGTGTAGAGTACAACTCTCATGTATGGGGAGGCTTCCCACATACAGCTTTTGTCAACAAGGTGGAGTCAAAGGCTTTTCATCTCATTAACTCTTCCTCTTACCGGCCTCTTTCAACTTTTGTCTCTCTGCTGCACTGATGCATTTTTATCTCACTTCTATCACCACTTCAATGGTCACTGCTCCTCTGAACTGTCTGCTTGCATCCCTACACACCCGTCCAACAGCAAACTCCATCCCTTCTTTGTCCAACTTTCTAATGCAAGCATTAACCATTATTCCTAGTCCTTCATGCAAGCAACAGGTCATCTCTGAAACTGTCATCTTCTTTCTGAATTTCCTACTGCCTATGACCTCTAGTCGTTTAAACGTAGTGTGTCCAGGCATCTCGAGATGAATAGTTATTGAATTTAACTCCTATCTTTTTGCTTTTTCTTGGCAGGAACAATCTTGCAAACTTCTAACCGTTTGTTCGTTTATCCCTGCATAAAAAAAAAAAAGCAAGCAATATAATGAACCCTCATGAAAGCAGGTCTGCCATCGTTGGGTGGAACCATTGGACAATTGGCAACAGGCGTCACTTGCTGTGTGAGATTGTCTCGCCTGAAGTCGTCACCGATACATTTTGCGTCAAATGTAGCTACGTCACTTTCCTTCCTGAGCATCATATCACGGAGAACAATGTGTGGGCAAGGAAATACACCAAGCCTCTCTCAGCTTAGGGATATTAGCCAGCAGAGTAAAGTGAAAAGTAGACGAGATGAAATATTAGTTGAGTTTTCCCCCGACTGTAACAGAAGCAAGTACTCAACGGCAAGTAGTCTGTTTGGCTTTCTTTATTTTTATTTTGGTCTGTCTGTCTGCTTGTCGTTAATCACAAAACCGAATATACTCGAACTTTTTATAAATATAAAATGTTGGCCTATCCAGTATCAGGTAAACCCATGGATCACACTGCATACAGCCCCCTTTTCCTTTAATCCCTCAAAGCTAATCCAGAGATACTGCAAACAGTACTAAGCTATACAGCATACTGAATTGATAATCATAGTCACGTAAGAAAAGCCAGAGGAGAACCTGGGTTAAAAGTGAGATATCCAGGCTTCAGGTCAGTACCAACACTGATCAGTGTTGCTCTGTTTGAACATCCTGCAGCTAAAACTTTTTCTGTTCGGCAAACTTTTAGTCTCTCTCACAGCTATTTTTGGGTGCCTGCCACTTTCCCATGTTCTATACTAGAGATGCTGTAGAAGATGCCTTTTCGTGCTGATACTGCTCATTACGATATTATGACAAAGCCGAAAATAAGAAATTGCAGTATACAGAAGATTAAGTTTCTTTGACCTTCAGCTTCATTAGAGTAGTAATATTTTGCCTTAGAGGTATGCATGTACCGTACGCTTAATTAGTTTACAAGTTTCAAAGGTGAAATGTGGGAAAGGAAAAAAAAATACATTCAATACCGAGAAGATTGAAAAAAATAAATAAACATTCAGTGTTGTATGTGAGAACAGACTATTAACTATACTCAGTTTTTTTTTTTTTTTTTTATCAAGGCGAAGATGCACTTGACATGTTGGTGATGATTGGCTGAATGCAACATTGTTTCATGATCTCTCTATTATTAATTGACAACATATGTGTGAGGGGGAAATTTGAGTTAGTAAATGTTATTTGGACATGTTGCATTCAGCCAATTGTCACCAACCTTCAAGAGCATCTTCGCCTCAATTTAAAAAAAAAAAAAAAACAGAGTATAGGAACAGAGAACGCATACCTCCACCAACGCCAATAAAATGTACGATTTATTTCTGCGTCAGGATCCCAATCCACCTCGGAATCTAACCAGACGAATACGTTTACGGTCTCACATAGGCAGTTCAGTCCACGGTCTTCGTGTGCCCTATTAAACAATCACTAACGAGTACCTACCTTCCCCCACGCCAAAAAAAAAAATATATATGATTTACTCCTGCATCCGGATCGCATTCCACTTCAAAATGTGATCAGCTTTTCCTTATCTCACTGCCCACATATCCACCACGTTTCATTAAAATCCGATAACAACTCTCTGATATATTCCGTACACAAACAGACAGACACGGGTGAATACATAACTTCCTCTAACTACTTTGGCGAAGGTAATGAGCTCAGCTACTGGTAATGAACTCTAGCTTAGGAAAATGGTGTAGAAGAGAAACAATATATTTTTTAAAGTAACATGTGTGAGAGAGGGAGACTTATGTACAGCTGGATATACAGCGTTGTTCAGACAATATATGAAGGAACACTACACAGCTACTTTATTATCGTTATTAATATTATTGTTGTTGTTGTTGTTGTTGTTGTTGTTGTTGTTGGTGGTGGTGGTGGTGGTGGTGGTGGTGGTGGTGGTGGTGTTGGTGTTGTAACATAGCTACAACAACCGGAGGGAGAACTAGTTGTTGTTACGTAGCTACGATAACCAGAGGGGGAACTACGTGATCATGGTGACTTTGACGCCAAACACAGATTAATAATAATTACACCAAGCAGTATAAAAACAGGCTTGCACTGACCACAGACTACAAGAGGATTTTCACTTTCAGGAGCACTACTTCATACATAGAGGTACGGTACTCATCCTCGCCACTGGTTGCCACATATAGGTGTCTGATGATACAAGGGGTGGTGTTGGAGCAGTCTCAGAATAAGGTAGAATAAGGTAAAACACGGCCAGAAGCTCGTCTGTTACTGCTCTGCGCCTACACACCACCGAATGACATCACGTTTCTACCTGACGCAGCATGTCTAAGAGATTCATTTGTGGACGGAGAATCAATGCAAACTTTTCTTCAACCTAAAAGTATAACCAGCAGGATGAAATGACAGAAAGAATGAAGTGGAGTATTAGGAAACCTTCTGTCCTAGACGGTACAGTCCCAGACAGGTTTAGAGGGGGAGAGTGGAAGGCCTTACTATGGTTCTTTCACCCTAACCCTAACTTTGCAGTGATTTTCGTTCTTTTACAGTTTATTAGCTCAGTGGCAGAACAGTCACTACAATGGTTCTATACCCTATCCATAGTACCTCTTTGTTACTAGCATCATATTGTGTTAACTTGTTGCTCTTATTCAGTATTCGAGATAAAGAGACGGCACTTTTAGGAAAGATTAGAATAAAAGGAGCAGAGCATGTATGGACGACTTACTAGAGCTCGATCACTGCCCTTGCACCAATAATGTCGTCGACTTAGGTTTTCTGTCACCTACTTGTTAATCAGTTTTCACTCCGCCCATGAAATTAGATGGTAATGATTTCGCTCGTGTCCGTTTGTCTGTTTATCTGATAATTTACGAAGTATAGCAAAAAGTTGTCAGTTTTCAGATAAATCTAGTGGATATGTGGACGGTTGGTCAAGGAAGAATTAATTACATTTTGAGGTGGATCCGGATCCGGATGCAGGAATAAATTATAAATTTTAGTGGCTTTGCCGGAGATATGTGCTCTATAAGTTTGTGAAACAGTGTAGATTGTATCTTATCCGATACAGTATAAGTATTAATTCAGTAGAAAGAGGAATTACACCAGTCAGTTATAAATTTTGTTGGCGTTGGTGGAGGTATGTTTTATTTGAGTACTTTGTAGTTGCATCTGGTAAATCAATACTGTCTTGTCCGTTATCGTATATATGCTACCTGTGTGGATGCAAGAGAGATTTTGACAACTTGCTAGAGCATAAAAGTACACCATGCACAACAAATAACTGAGGAAGTGGTGTTACAAATTCACCCAAGGGTACGAGAAAACATCCCTCAGAACAACACCACATACCTCCTTCACTACCATGACCTGGTGGTAGGTGGCGGCACCCATCATCTACTCACTTGTTGTAGTGCTGCCTACTTCTTCCTTCATGTCTATCACTGTTTTTATTTCTTTGTCCTCCTTTGTTCATATTTCTCCTATCATTCTAGTCATTATGTATTTCTCTTCGTTCCTCTTCAGGTGACTGTACACTGAATGGCACGCCAAAGAATTTCCTGAAAGTCAGAAAACCATTTACAACGCTGGGCGGTAACCATATGGTCAAATAATGGGGTCATGTGGGGTCTACTGTGGTGCCCTTGTTAACTGGATGGAGAGATGCAAATGTGGCGTCCACCAAGGAACCAAACCTCCACACTACTCCCCGCGTCTCGTTGTGTCGAGGCCTTGTCAGCTGCGTGGAAACATCTTGGGACGTCTCTGAAGGGGCGGTTGCTTGCCTGCTGTTGATGGGTCTGCTCGATCAGACAGACTGGTGTGGCAAGACGACAATTACCATGACCTACTTTTTCCTTTGACTCAGACTAACAACAAATTTCCTTCGAGCCAAGGGAATTTCCAGTAAAGGGGTTAATGAAGGTCACATCTAACCCCTGCGATTGAAAACGTCTCCCTTAAGCTGAATACGATCATCTGGAGGCAGCAGGAAGAAGCTCAGGAAGACGTCATTGCAGTAAGGGATCGATACAAAAATAATTATATCAAAAGCTACAGAGACAAAGTAATATATTCACACGCGCGCGCGCACACACACACACACAAATAAACAAACAAATGAATATTTAGATAAATAAAAAAAAACACCGGCGCGCATGCACATGAAACAAGCAGACAAACAAACAAAAAGACTAACAAATGATGCAGCGCGCTCATTTTTCAGTCGTCCATGAAAGGCCATCGCCAGTCAGCCAGTGATGGAACCTTTCCGGATAAAACTATCGAAGCTGGAAATGACGGCAGCCGTAATAAAACTCTCCGTTTTTTCGTTTTCCATAATAGTGAGACCAGTTCCAGTTACCATCTCTATTACAACACAGGCAATTGTTATCCGTCCACTTTAAGTTGGCAAAAAATTGTCATCTCTACAACCTGCATGCTGAGGTGTTACAAGAGACAAATTAAACGATGGTGCTAGTCAGGCAGTAGTGTTAGGAATGGATAGGAACCTCAGAGCAACAGGAAGAAGCTGCAAATGAACTGCAGTAGTAACAACTGAAACTCTTTGAATTAGTACCACCTTCAGTACAATAACATTTTTCATTTCATTCTTATCTCATCTGGACGATTTTATTCACCATAGGAGAGATTTTTATGCTGGAGGGACTACTACATCGCCTTCATTAACCTCTTTCACACGACACGACTTTAGGTTGCATGAATTCCCCTGACGGTAACAGGCAGAAACTAGAAAATATATCATGGTAGCGCAGGGGCTAGCGGTGTGAAAGTAACGAACCCAGTAACATTGAAATTAAAAGCGATTCTAACAAGTAACAGTTTCATTACCAACAACCATGAGTGAGCCATACTACGGAACAGTGGTGATAACAGCAGCAACGGAATAAGATATGGCTGATAAAGAGTCAGTGTAAGGACCAGTGAAGTGTGCTTTGTGAGCGCATGACGAGCGAGCGAGCGTTTGTACATACGCCTATCATCATAACTTGATCTTGGTGTGAACTTTCGACATTTCTGGTGAGGTAGTTAAACAATAACAAAAGAATAATTGAGCAAAAATATTTACTTTCTCATATCTTCACACACACACACACACACACACACACACACACACGCTTGCAATCAACATATAAAAGTGAAAAACAACTCATACCTTGCGTGTGTCATTTTCATAGTGCTTTAACTCGATTTCAAAGTGGAGCATGTCAATTGAAGCCCTTGGTATATTCCCATGGAAGGCTGGGATTCCAAGGGGTTTCTTTAGTCTCATGAAGAAATATATAGCTAAAAACAAAATTTGTTGAATGTATCTTCTACCTGCTGAAAGGATCTCTTCTCTATCACACAGAGTAGTAAAATTATTAGCGGTCGGGCCGTGCCGTGCCGGGCCTCTCATCTTTCAGCTGAACATAGAGTAAGCATCGCTTCACTACGTTTGCTCGTTTCGCTCGCTCTCTCTCTCTCCCTCATAATAACGGAGGGACCAAAGTAGAAGACATGATGACTGCAACAGAAAGGGCTGCAAAGGTGGGTTAGTGATCAACAGCAGACAAGACTTACACTGCATGAAAATTAATGAAAACAATTATGAAACAAATACACTACATTTTGATAAGTTAGCCGACCTCCGACGAGCGGATTACTGGGTCCGGAAAGTGATTGTTCGGTTTCTCGTTATTAAATCGCATGAATTATAGCGGCTGCCTTACATACTCTGGACATGGGAAGCAATGTTATTTATCGTAAGAAAGTGAATCGTTTTTTTTTTTTTTTTACGTCTTCAACTGTACCTGTGGGGAGGCGGTCTGCGGTGGCATTAAGACAACAGAGAGAGAGAGAGAGAGAGAGAGAGAGAGAGAGAGAGAGAGAGAGAGAGAGAGAGAGCCAACTTCTCCAACAGTATCCCAGATCGGTTCTATTATAATTGCCGAAACTACTCTCGAGAATTCCTGCGTTATCCCTTACAGCACTAAAGTTGGGAGCAGGAGGAGGAGGAGGAGGAGGACAGACAGAAAGACAGACAGACAGACAGACAAAATATGAAATACGCAAGAACACACAGAGACAAAGAGAAGAACGAACACACAGAGAGAGCGTGAAAGAAAATTAAATTACATGGAAGTGAGGGAGAGAGAGAAGCAAGAGTGAGGTAGAGTGCATTGTGTGGCTGCGCGGGGAGTGAAGTAGGAGTCATGAGAGGAACTGAACAATGAGATGACACAAAGAAGCAGAAATATTATCCTTGTGATCGAGAGGGAAGGTGAATGAGGAAGAGAGGAAGAGAAGACATAGGAGACCTGTATTTTTTTTTTTTTTTTTGTCCGGGTACTGGTGGTTTAGCTGGCAATAAGAGAAAAGCTATACTTTACCTTCTCGCTATCAAAATATCCTTAGTGATTTATTCCAGTTATTGCCAGACGAATTTTATTTAAATGAGACCGAGTACAGGAGAGTGAGAGTGTTAATACTAACAATATTAAACCTTTTATGATCGTAAAATCTACTGTACGATTCTTCTCCAGCGTAATTAACATCATTTGATATTATTCAGTTAAGAGTGAGTCACTAGGAGTCTGTGTGTTAATACTGTACCATAAACCTTCTCATGGTCGGGACAGTTCTAGTATTATACAGTATATATTCTGTTCCTGCAGCTTCCAAATGTTTTTATTCGTTTTAGGAAAGACTCTTTGCACTGAAGGGAATAATGATGGTTACATCTAACCCATCCATTATAAAAACAAAAAGTCTCTCCTAGGTAGAACAGAACTGTCTGGTGGTAGCAAGAAAAAACCTAAAAAACATTCTCGAGCTAAAAGAATTAAGGAAGAAAGAATTTAACCCCTTTACTCCATTAACATTTTCTTAATTTCATTCTCGCTGCCTCTAGATGATTTTACTCAACTGAGGAGAAACTTCCCAATCGTAGGGGTTTGACATAGCCTTTAGTAACCCCTTCACTACAAGAGGTTTATCCTAAGCGTAACCATAAGAGCACACACAGAATGCAACACCCGCGCCCTGCAACTAATGTAGGAGTCAAACATTCATCTTTTGGTTTGTGCCTACGATCAGCTGCCCTCAAGGTAGAATTACATCATCCTTCCTTGACACTCAGCCCTTCCACCTTGTTTAGTCCAAATGGGGTCAAAACTGTCTAAACTGACCTTGCCCTGTGGCATTGGGTTTTAACCCATTGATCTAAATCGAATCTCTTTAGTCTTGGCTGCCCCCCACTCTACTACCAAGTTTATACCAAATCGAGTAAAAATTGTTTGTTATAGGATTCAACATTCGACCTTCTCATGTAACACTGACCTTTGGCTGATTGTTCTAAAACTCGAAGCATTTCATCCTTCCTTTACTATAAACCTGTGCACTAAATATAATTTGATCTTGCAATGCTACCCTTATCGTTGACCAACTATTCTGATAAATATGTTAACCCCTAACGTCTAATGGCTGACGTTCGTGTGTTCGGAAAATGTGCGATTAAGTCCTATGGCCGACGATCGTAGAGAGGTTACGAAACACTGGAGAGCTATAACCCCGCCTCTTTTATGACATAAATGGTACCTAGCCAATGGAAACTAAGACATCAGGTGATGGGAGGCATGATCCGGCCCCCTCCCCGGGTGAGGGGAGCCCTTCCCCCTTCCCCAGGCCATCTCTCCACCTCCCTTTGCCCCATTGGATCCTGCCGTCTGTGTCCCTTCGTACCCAAACTACCCCCCATACCCCATTTATACCGTACTGAGTGTAAGTGGCAGGCATATTCCCTCCTTTCCCCTCCTCCTGATGCCCCCACACTCCCTCCACCTTCCTATTCCCCTTTATTTCTCAGGAACGTCCCATTCTCGCTCATAGCAAGGAGTGCCCTTTTTTTTTTTTTTTTTGAGTCGATCGTGACCTAACCATTAGACATATGAGAGCGAAATATACATTTTCTGGTGTGTAAAATCAAGCTCTTCAAATCTATAAGACCAAAATTTACTTTGGTGCATTTTTTTTTCTCTATACGCGAGGGGCAACGTTTAATATGACGTTCTTTAACGTCGATATTGCGGTAACCATTAGTCATATGACAGTGTAATTTACATTTTCATGTGTGTAAATTCAAGCTCTTGACAACCGTACGTAAAAATTTTACCTTGATGAACGTTCAAAAATCGGACCTTTTTTGCGGTTCTGGGGATAGGGGGACTGGGAGATTTCCGGTCTTTAGAGGTTCCCTGGTCTAACCCTCAGCACTTGACTAGTTTGATGTAAATGATATCAACACTTTCAGCTATTTGTTCACACACAAATACATAGGAAAGACTTTTACTTTGTATTGTGACCTTGATCTTTGACTTATTGTTCTCAAACTTGATGCTTAGCCTACCTTACACCCTTCCATTATGGTTGGCCTAAATTGGATCAAAACTAATGAAGTTAACCTTCCATGTAATCTTAGTTTGACCTTGCACTGGGACGTTAACCTTAGACTGACTGTTCTCAAAACCCAGTCTGTTCGTTCTTGTCTTACCTTCATCCCTTCCACCAAGTTAGGTTTATAATGAATTATAACTCTTGAAGTTAGTTAATCTTGCCATGTGACTTTGAACTCTGACCCATTGTCCTCAAAATTAAATAGGTCGACCCCCGGGAAGGTTCTTACCCGTTTCCTCACGTTTGGTTTTAATCTAATTAAAACTATTTGAGTTATACTGTTCACACACGCACGCACACACGC
>JAGKTI010041192.1:0-10289 GCA_018397915.1 Birgus latro
TAGGGTTTTACCTAACCAAGTACATTGCTCAACTGGGGTATGTCTGTTAGTCTTAGGACACCAATCCAGGCCACTGGCAGCCCTGTATATGATTAAAAGTTCCTAATCACCTATTCAAACCATTTTGCAAAAGGTATGGGCATTCTTGACCAAGTATTCTGCCAACTGACTACCAGACTCCTATTGGTCATTCGTCATCCCAACCTCTTTTCCCATCCAAAATGGGGTGAGGTAGGGCCCAAAAAGCAAGAAAAAACTAACAGTGGGATAAACATCAACACCATGCCCAATTAAATGGGCCACACTCTCATTCGCTCATCACTCAAGCCCTCAGAATCCTGACTTCACCTTAGATTTAAATATCAAGTATGAAAAACAAACGGCTACTGCTGTGCAAAATTACAGAAATACAGTAAAACATCACTATAACGGTCTAACTGGACCCCATGCCATTCCAAAAAAAAGCGAAATTCTGATAAAAGCAACATCCGGACTTCCCCCTGCTAACCACGACTTTTTCAGATATACTGTATTAGACAATAGTCCGGATCACACCAACGATTTTTAAACTGTTTTCACTGTCATTGCAGTACTGTACTATATTATACATTCACTACAATAATCAAATTATATTGTAATAGGGTCTGTAAAAGCCAGCACTGCTTAGAGGCAAAGCGAGGATTCTCTTGCGCACGTATGAAACGTGATGGCCTGAGATCAAATCCCGGCCAGGACACTGCGATTAATTTGTTAAGTTTCAGTTCGGTTACTACATTCATTTGCAGCAGTGTGGGACGTGAGGCGAGGCTTGGAGGGCAAAGCTGCTGTTGGTTAGCTGACAGCGTCCTTGTCCTTACATCCCTGGGATGAGCTGTTCAGTGTCGTCTGCAGTGTCCCCAGTGGTGGCCTCCGATACTACGCTACCGTGTGTTCGAAACTGACCAAATTAATCACCAAGGGGTGAAAAGAGAGATGTAATGGGGTCTATAAAAGCCCGTGTTGCATAGAGGCAAAGTGGGGATCCTCTTTTTGGCTCAGAGGTAACGTGCACACCTACGGAATGCGAAGGCATGAGATCGAATCACGGCCTGACCAGTGATTAACTTTACAAGTTTCATTTCGGTTATTAAACTATAATATACTGTACAGTACATCCTTCAACTCTGCGAACTTTAACTTTGCGATTCACCAATTTTGCGAGGTAGTTCCAAAAGTCATGTATTTTTTAACATTTATGAACTTTGCGACTGATCACACACTTTGCGAGGTCGAGTGGTGGGAGAGTCGTCTTCCAGCACTATTTTGCCACCCCGAGTAATGACGTCATGGTTCATTGGGCGTACTGAGCCTCCTAGTTCAGTGGTCTGCCGCCCCGCCACATTTGTTTGCACCTGTTTCCAACCAAGGTCACTGACCCTCACAATTTCGTGGTGCTCCTCGCAATACCCCAGCAGTCTAACCTTGCACAAGTGTTATCATCGCGCCAACGGGTAAGAAGAACAAGAAAATGATTTTCGAGACCAAACTGAAAACGACTGAAAGAAAAAAAGCAGGTGAAGGTAATTATGATACTGGTCAGGAGTTTGGTGTTGGTGAATCGACAGTGAGAATGATTTTAAAGAACAGTGAACAAATCAAGCAAGCAGCAAATAACTATGGAGGTGCTCAATTTGATGGTAGAATGCTGGTGGACAACAAAGAAGTGCTAATAAAAATGGAAAGATATCTTGCTCACTACATTCAAAGAAAGGAAAAGGAAGGGATTGCATTAGATGGGCGCCATATAAGGGTGCTGGCAAAGATATTCTATCACACGTGCCTTAAAAAAGCCATTAATCCTCCAACAAAACCTTTCAAGCATCGAATGGGTGGCTATGCCAGTTCCTCAAAAGGAAGGGGTTTAAACACAGGTTTAGTGGCGAGTGAGGCAGTGCTGACTACAAATTGGTCGGCTTCACTCCAAGGTAAGCACTTTTTCCCACTCTTTCTCTCAACTCTACCTCTTAATTTTACGATGATAAATGAAACAAACATGAACTGATGTACTGTACAGTAATATTAATAAGAAAACATCATAGGTAAGAAACATTAAAAAAAAAAAAAATGCATTTACACTGATGTGAAGACTGGGTGGTTAACGGGACTGGTGGCGGGGCGAGGCTTGGCAATTGTGGCCCCGCAGGGCCTATGTCATCACTATCACCGTCGGCAGATATTTCCACATCTTGCTGTGTTTTTTCTGCCTCTCTCATGAATCCCTCAAGGTCAGAATCGTCACTGGTGTCATCAGAATGAAAAAGGTTAGGGATGCTAGCTAGGATCGCTGGCTGCTTGGGGAGGGGTGGCAGGACGGCTGTTCGATGGGGCAGGGTCTCTTGGGGTTCTCATTAATTTTGTGATTAGAGGCTGCTTCCTCTTGTTAACCCCATCTCTGTGTAGGTCAGCATAAAAACGAAGGGCCCTGTCAACACCGTGGCATGCTTGCTGAGTCCTAAATTGTCACATTCGTTGTTCACGATGTTTTTTTTCCAGCTGGTCAATGATGGCGAGAATATTGGCCAGGTTATGCATCGTTAATTCTCGGCCGCTTCCCTTTTATGCTGACCTCCACAGAAATGGGGTTAACAAGAGGAAGCAGTCTCTAATCACAAAATTCAAGAGAACCCCAAGAGACCCTGCCCCATCGACCAGTCGTCATGCCACCCCTCCCCAAGCAGCCAGCGATCCTAGCATCCCTAACCTTTTTCATTCTGATGACCTCAGTGACAATTCTGACTTCAAGGGATTCATGAGAGAGGTAGAAAAAACACAGCAAGATGTGGAAATATCTGCCAACAGTGATAGTGATGACTTAGGCCCCGCGGGGCGACAGTAGCCAAGCCTCGCCCCGCCACCAGTCCCGTACACCAAGCCAATCTTCACATCAGTGTAAATGCATTTTTTTTTTTAATGTTTCATACCTATGACGTTTTCTCATTAATATCACTGTACAGTACATCAGTTCGTGTTTGTTTCATTTATCATCATAAAATTAAGAGGTAGAGTCGAGAGAAAGAGTGGGAAAAAGTGCTTACCTTGGGGTGGTGTCGACCAATTTGCCTTTATTTCATATATTTAATTGTTTGAATTTTGCGAATTTTGATTTTGCGAGGTTTTTTGTCGACCATATTCCCGCAAAATTGGAGGAAGCACTGTATATAATAATACTGTACTGTAGGCCAAGGATGAGATGGAAGGATGGACTGGAGAGATATATGAGAGAGAAGGGTGTGAGCTGGGAGCAGGGCAGGGAAATGGCAGGGGACAGAGTGACATGGAGGCGATTTGTTTATGGCCACCCCTTACGGGATTAAGGCATCTGGCAATGGATAGACAGATAGAATACTGTACTGTACACTGATCAACATGTCTTTCATTTACCTTATTGTGGTGAACATAGCTGAAGTAGTCAGGCAGTCTGGACTGCATCTGGTTTTATCAGACTTTTTCCGACACTTAAGAATTTAGTCCAGTAGCTCCTCGCATCTGATAAAAGCGAATTCCAGTCTACTGATGTCCATTATATCGAGATTTAATTGTACTTACTAAATCCTTAAGTTACTGTCCATATCATACAGGTCAACCCAAGTTTAACAATAGGATGCATTAACCCCTAACCGCTCGCTGATGTGTACAGCTGTCACAATTCAGGGCGCGGAGCACTTCCAGCTGATGGCCTACACCGCACTCACCTTCCCGACACCCACTGAACTAGTGACCATTTTCTATGATACCCACCGGGTAGGTAGGACCCCCAGGTACTGCACAGTAGCGTGGTTCAGTCTGTACACTGCAGTGGTAGAGGAAGGAACCATGTTTTCTTCCTCGTCATCGTCTGATTCTGTAGCACCGCATGAAGGGCCGACCGCCTCATCAACCCCTGCGAAAGTTCTGTCCTTAGTGCCAGGGAATGGGCTAAGTGATAATGCTACTGAACGTGCCTTGGACGACACTGTGTCCACACAGACACTGAGTGACAGCACATTCTCGGAGGAGAGGAGGAGCTACCATGTGGAGAGTGACCTCTCTCACCCTCCAATCCCTACCTGCTCTCTGATGCCAGAGAAGGTTCTGAAACTCCCTCAGGAAGAGGGAAGGGCCTATGAAAGGGACGAATTCGGCAAGGAGGGGGCGACTGATGACTCAGAACATTGGGAAGGTGACCGTGTTGGTGGTCATCTGTGGAACAAATGCTAAAGAGCCTGCTCACTGACATATCGTCCTACAGCGATCCCCAACACCTCAAGGGCTGATTCCTGCTCACTGACATATCGTCCTACAGCGATCCCCAACACCTCAAGGGCTGATTCCTGCTCACTGACATATCGTCCTACAGTGATCCCCAACACCTCAAGGGCTGATTCTCCACAACCGGGCCCTTCGGGAGTGGTATTTCTCACACAGGCCCCACGTGGAGTTACGCAGCACCGAGCGTCTCCCCAAGCAAGTTCCATGTCAGGAGAGTCATCACTTACTTACTCCCCCACCTTCCACACCTCTCCCTCTCTTTTCCCCTCACCCCCCGCGCATGGTAACGTGGGCATGCACAAATGAAAAAACGTCCTTGAACTGCCAGATGGCCAGATTTACCATGTGTGGGTAGAGTCGATACTTTTGTGTGGGAGGATGGTGCCAGCCTTGAGCCATCTATGCTGGTATTTAATGCGGAGGGAGCAGGTGTGCAGGAGGATGAGCTTCCCCCTAGGCCCTGGATTATTAGTAGTTTATTCAGGGCCATTTTCACAACTGCTATTATGCAATAGCTGGTGGAGGAAATCAATTTCCACCAGGCCATGTGTGTGCGGTGGCTGGACGTGGCTGCCAGCGAGAGCAAGCACATGAGGGACTGGATATCTGTGGAGGTGCGAGAGATGTTTGTGTGGCTAGACCTAACCATGTTGATGGCGCACATAAGAAAACACGTGCTCCAAGACTATTGGTAGGTTGATGAACTCGTGGACACTCCTGTCTTCAGTAAGTACATGGCCCGTGACAGGTACCTGGCCATCCTAAGGTTCCTTCATTTCAACAGAAATTACGGGCCTGTACCGAACGAAAGGTTGTGGTAAATAAGACCAATCCTAACAATGCTCAAGGAGTCATTTTCCAGGGTTTTTCGTCCATTCCAGAAAGTGGTTACTGACGAGTCGCTGGTGTTATTCTGGGGCAGGTTGGCATTTATTCAGTATGTGCCATCAAAGCATCACCGATTTGGCCTCAAATTTTTTGTGCTTTGTGACTGTAAAACTGGATATGTGCTAGATGTGATAGTTTATTCGGCAACAGATGTTGATATACTGTACCTAGTGACGATCCTCATGGGTTTTGTGCATAGGTCGTGAAAGTGCTGATGGAAAGGTATTTCAACAGGCACCACATTCTGTATACCAATAACTATTACACTGCCCCGGAGCTGACCAAGTATCTGCTTGACCACAGTGCTGGGTCCTGTGAAACTAGGGCCAACAGAAAGAATTTCCCTGTATTTCTGGCAAATACTGAGAAAGAAGCCCTTCTGACCAATAAATGTGACAACATTTTAGCAATTCTCTGGCATGACAAAAGATGGGTTAACGTGTTATCTACAGTAAATAAGGGTGTGTTGGAGGAAACTGAAAAAAAAGACTACAGGACCAGGGAACCCGTGATAAAGCCAGATGCTGTCAACGATTATAATATCAACATGCGGCTTGTTGATAAATCAGACATGCAAACTGGTGAGGTCGACTGCCTACGCAAGTCCTGCAGGTGGTACAAGAAGGTGTTTTTACTCCTTCTTGATATTGCTGTCCTGAACAGTTACATACTGTTCAAGGAGCTCATCAGGAAACCTCTCTCTCTACAAGAGTTTGAGAAAGAGCTGGCATGTGAACTCCTTGAAGAATTTTCAACTGCACAGGTGCCAGGTGCTAGGCAGGGGACAGCAGCCACAGCTGACAGGCTCAGCTGTGCTGAGTACTTCCGGTGGCACAAGCTGGTGGAGATTGGCCATACCACAGCAGCTCGTTAGGCTTCCAAGAGGTGCCACGTCTGTCGCACGACCAAACACCGTCCCCTAGCACGAAAGGAGACCTCATACCAATGTGCAGAGTGCAAGGTTCCCCTACGTCCTAAATGTTTTTCCGAGTATCACTCCAAGCATGAATACTGAGCAGGTGTGTGGGAAAGTGTAATGTGTACAGGGATGCACAATTGTGTGTATTTTTATAAATAAAAGAAATGTAGGATATTATAAGTGATTTATACAGTGCTATGATATACCTGTTTTATAATAAGTTCTACAAGTGCAATACAATAAGTGTTACTGTTTATTGGATACTTGTGAAAAAATTATTGGAAATACCTTGAGTTGGCCTACCAGTTACCTGAAAGAAAACCAATTGTGAGCATGCCAGAAAAACACTTGGTTGGCTACAGCAAAATTATTTCACTCAATACTCAGGTAAATTGTGCTGAATATGGGCATCAGTGTATCCTACCTGTTATCTGAAAGAAAACCACTTGTGAGAGGGCAAGAAAGAAAATTACGTGGCTGGCTATAACAAATTTCAGTAATCCCTCCACTATCAGACGTAATAGAGCCAAAGGCATGTCCGGATAGTGATCTTGTCCGGATAGTGGCCCTGAACTCCAGCACTGGTCATTCATGGCCCTAACCTCTCCATATGCATTAAATAATGGACACAAAGCATGAATTCATTGAATTTTAACCTGAAAATGATGATTTTGAGGTAATTAAGGCATAAATGTTCATGAGTTGGCAGCTTAGTGTAAATAAGTACTGGACGTGGCAATCACTATGAAAATCATCATTTCTCACATCTTATGCACTAAAATATGGGATACAAAGCATCAAAGAAATAAATTGTTACCAGAAAAAGAGTTAGGTATGGCAAAGGTGTTCACTGTCCACCAACAGCATCAGTCATTCTTGACACTAACCTAACCTAACCTAAATCAGAAAACCACCTACCTACCTCCCTCCTAGACATGCATAGCACTTAAGACCCCATTCACATAAATAGTTGGCACAAAGCATGAATTAATCGAATTTTAACCCAAAACTGATGAATTTGAGGTGAGTAAGGCAGGGGTGTTCACGAGTTGGCAGCTTAGTGTAATTATCGGACATGGCTATCACTATGAAAATCATCATTTCTCATATCTTATGCACCAAAATATGGGTTACAAAGCATCAAATAAATAAATTGTTACCAGAAAAAGAGTTAGGCATGGCAAAGGTGTTCACTGTTCACCAACAGCACTGGTCTTTCTTGACCCTAACCTAACCTAACCTAAATCAGAAAACCACCTACCTACCTCCCTCCTGGACATGCATAGCACTTAATTAAGACCCCATTCACATAAATAATTGGCACAAAGCATGAATTAATCGAATTTTAACCCCAAAATGATGATTTTGAGGTGAGTAAGGCAGACATGATTATTACTAAGAAAATCACCTTTTCACAGCCTATGTACTCAAATATGGGACACAAAGCATGAAGTAAATAAAATGTAACCAGAAAAATTATGATTTAGAGGTGTGTCGGGCAAAAATGTTCACCAGTTGACTAGATAGTGAACGTATGTAAGAGACATGGTAATCACCGAGAAAATCACCTCTTTCACAGCCTGTGCACTCAAATATGGGACACAAAGCATGAAGTAAATAAAATGTAACCAGAGAATGAGGATTTAGAAGTGATTATGGAAAATATTTAGCAGGTGACAATGTTTACTTACAGTCCATGATTGTTGTTTACCCCCATCTCTAACGTTTTTACAGAGGTCATAATTGCTCTTGAGGCATGTCCAGTAATCCAGTGTTTAACTACACTTAATCCTTAACACTGTGACTTTTGATTATTTAAACAAGAACGAAAATACTGCAAACGATCGGACAGCCATCCACTATTCACGGGAGTTGAGACAGAACTAGTAGGAGGGAGATTGAGCGGGAAGGGAGCTAGTCGGCGCGGGTGGGAAATTCAAACTGACGCGGTCGGATTTTTTTTTTCTTTTTTTTTGGGTGGTGGTGGTGGGGGGGGTGGGGGGGCTGTTCGGCCATCAGCCCACGATGTCCGAATAGTGATGTATCCAGATAGTGGACATCCTGATAGTAGGGAGATTACTATTTCACTCGATACTCAGGGGAAATTGTGCTGAAAATGAGCATCAGTGTATCCTACCTGTTACCTGAAAGAAAACCACTCATAAGTGGGCCAGAAAGAAAATTAACTTGTTAGTTATAACTAAATTATTTCACTCGATACTCAGGGAAATTGTGCTGAATATAAGCATCAGTGTTTTTGTGATGTGAAGTACAAATAATGTAAGTTGTGTATAACGAAATTTTCACGATGCCCCTGATTAGTACAAATCAGTTTGAACTACAGTACAAATAATTACCTCATACTCAATGATAATGCGTGAAACAGCCACAGCATTTACTTGTCAAAGCGCAATTACCTGTAATTGTGATGTCAAGTGCAATTATAAGTGTCCTTGTAAAAGGAAATTATTATAAATGACGGAAGAATTGAGTAGAGAAAAACGAAGAGATATTTCCTTTCCCACACACCTACGGGGCATAATAGCACTATGAAACAGGCGGAAAACCCTTTGGGGAGCCACATGGACCAGGTGATGACTCATCCTTATGACGGTGAGTAAGGAGAAGTAAAAAACGAGTGAAATATTCCACATTCCATCCAAGGACGCCCAGGCAGTGTTACAATCACCACTCCGATCAGTGCTGCCAACGCTAGCCACCAAGGCCAAGGCCATGACCAGTGGCATGTGGTTCGCCCCACCTATGTGAAAAACCGTTCGTCTTTAACGCATCCTTACTCATCTACGGGACCACACAGTGACCTCGGGATACTTACACTGAAAAGAGAAAGAGTTGGTGAGTCTTATGAGTTTTTTTTTTTCTTCTCTAGCTATTGTAGTTTGGCAGATATTAGGGTTTGAAGTAAAGTTATTTTTGCCAAAATCTCGGAAATCCCCCGTATGGAAGAGTGGGCGACGGCTGCGAAGCTCCAGCGGCTAGGGGTTAAGAAAAGGCCCATCACTAGGCGGGGTATCGCAAATCGGGGCTGATTGAACATGTAAAGTATAGGAATGTGTTTTTGTGCCTTGAGACTCTGTTTAAGAATATATGGAGTGGATGGGAAATTGCTGAGTGCTGTGAAGACTATATACGAGGGAGCTAGGGCTACGGTGCGAGTGGATGGTGAGCTAAGCGAGTTCTTTTATCTAAATGTGGGGCTTAAACAAGGATGTGTGATGTCTCCATGGCTGTTTAATATATACAGTAAACCCTTCATAAGCCGAACTATATGGGGCCCTACCCTGGTTCGAATTACCGAATTTTCCGTCTTACCAAATTTTCACCCCCCAAAATTGCTAAGACAATACCTATTACTTGTCCTATCACCACTAAATTAAAAAAGCATATATAAATAAGTTATGACAAAAAACAATTTAGTGCATTTAATATACCTATAACCCCTTCAGTGGTGGGTGTATTTTCATTTTGTCCTTGCTGCCACCAGACAATTTTAGTCAGTGTAGGTTGAATCTGTGGAAGTGCACGGGGTTGGTACAGCCTTCGTTAGCCCCTTCAGTATGTGAGTCCAGTCCTGAGTGCCATAAAATCGGCTGGAGGAAGCATAAATAACGTAGAAATAGACGTCACAGTACTGAAGTGGTTAATTGGGGGAAAATCATTCACAGAGGCAGTACAGACTGTCGCCAGCGTGTGTTGGAGATGGATTTTCACCCCCCAAAAATGCAAAAACAATACTTATTACATGTCTTAACACTAAAGTAAAGGAGCATATACTGTAGGCGCAGAAAGTGTTGATGCCATCTTAAAAAAAGAAAACATTCTTGTGGTTAGCAAGGAGAATCAAATAAATTAACACTCACCATTGAATTTAGTATTTACTGGCATTCCCCTACACCTTTATTATCTTCTTAAGGCGTCTGGGGAGACTGATGGCGTAGTTTTGCAGAACAGACGGACTAAAACTGCTCCATAGCTGCTTGACTGCAGCCTCAAGTTTAGGCAAAGATGATGTGTCCATACTACGCAGCTGCCGCTTCATGTGCGCCCACAAATTCTCAATGGGATTGATATCTGGGCTGTTTCCAGGCCAATCTCGAATAAAAGGAACCTCACAGTCTGTTAGCCATTGTTTCACTGACTTTGCAACATGTGCAGGGGCAGAATCTTGCATAAA